>JAQMCX010000034.1:3525734-3556462 GCA_029814765.1 Acanthurus leucopareius
TATCTATCTATCTATCTATCTATCTATCTGTCTGTCTGTCTGTCTGTCTGTCTGTCTGTCTGTCTGTCTGTCTGTCTATCTATTTATCTATCAGTGACAATGTGGAGGCAATTTGCCACTCTGTTTGGAGAGGGTCGGGACTGCTGTGGTGTAATGTGTGGTGGGATAATAGAGTCATTGACAGCCAAGCAATGCAGACGTGGCTCTGCTTTCTCTCCTCAACCAGCAGCTCATGGAGTTGCTCTATCAGCCCAACAGAGCTCCTTTCAGCACGTCAAGTCTCTCACATCTTGTGGGATTTTTCAAATTGGAGCCTAATGCCAGACTTGACAAGGTGTTGATCCCTTCAGCTTGCGTGTTGTGTGAACAGCAGTGTGAAAGAGATGCACGAGAACTCACCACCTGCGTTATGGAGAAATGAAAAAAAAATACTAGCTTTTTTGTTGAATGTATTGCAGAGACAATAAAAAGGTACATTTAAAGATTTGGTTCATCAAGCTACTGCACTAATTCACCAAGAGCCACAAGGAAAAGATGTCTCATAACGATTTATCATGTGTGAATGTGAAATTACTGGGTTGTTTAAGTGTTCAGTAAACAACTGCCCACTGTAAATTGATAATGAGTACTGATTATCACAACAACAGTAGACCTTTATCAGCCTCTACAATAAGATAAGGATTGCTAGACATTTCTATTTGTATTTGAATGGGGGGTGTCAGTGCTTTTGCATGTATATACATTAACTTGTATGTACTTTTCATGTCATAAGAATTTCTTCTTATTGTACACTTACAAAATGGGTACTTATTCCCCATATTGGATGATTGTACTGTACTGTGCTGCACTGTAGTATGCGCAGCTCTATTGTATTGTACATAGTAACCTATTTCCTATTTGGAGACAATAAGTAGTCCTTCACCACAAAGTAAAGTACTCTGGTTAATGCAAAAACTAGGTTAGAGAGAAGCATAGGTTCAGGGTTATGCATGTAAAAGTAACTCTTGATACAGTCAAATGCCTTAAACTAAAAAGAGGAATTTATTATTAAAAACACCACCTCTGCTCCAACAGACTCACAGCAGACTTAACATTTGGCCAGAATCGATCAAAAAACAAGAAGGAGTGACAGAGCAAATCAGCACCAAACTCGAAAAACGCGCTCCCTTTTGCCTTTTCAATCTTTCAACTGCTGGAAATAGATTTGGAGATGGATCCCAACCCAGAGCTGATAAATTTTAATTTGATCCCTCCCATGCATCATTATTTGCACAATGCAACTGGCAGTCATAGCTTGTGTGCTCTGAATAGCAAGACTACATTCAAATTCTGCACAGAATACAAAATTCTCACCCTTCCTATACAACAAAAGGCAATCATTCCATTTGTTTTCCCACACAATGGCCTCTGGATAGCAGTAATATGGGGGATGGGGTGGATGGAGGAAAAAGCGACCAAGTTATCTGCCTTTTCCAGTCTTCCTCTCTGCCTCTTCGATATGAATAATAGATTACAGATGAGAGCGGGAGTTTGCCTTGCAGGGAGGTGGGTATAAAGCTGCTTGAGGTCAGCCTGCCAGAGCCAAGATCAGTCTTTTCCCAGCCCTTCCTAAAACACTTGGAGAAGCACCCTCGTAACGCCCTTAGCTGTCTATTTATATGGACTGTTTTATCACTCAGAGTAACTCTGTGAAGGACATGGCTGTTCAATATACAATGTCATGCTTTTTAATATGATAAACAGCTGTAGCCAGCTATTTAAGGTGCTTCACTTGCTAAATATTTGGTCACCTGTGCTGTTGAGCATTCTGCTGTTGTGCAATGAACACATTTCATCCCTCCTGTTTTGGGCTAAGCTGCCTTAATGTTTGTTACAGGGTCACATGTACTTATGTATTCAAAGAAAACAAAATCCAAAAAACTGCCACCATTAATTTAAGATAATTAAATGTAGTCAGGACTAAGAGACATCTTAAAATGGAAAGTTAAAAGAAAAAGGCTGTTTTGTTCAAAAGCCTGACGCATTCCTTTAAGCGATGGATTAACTGCTCTCAGATCTGTGCCTCTGTCCCTAACGAGAGAAGGTAATCACTGCTCCAGGTTGATCAGAAAAGATCGATTTAAATGAAATATTGGATTCAGTTCCCATTGTGCACGCTTTGTTGCAGAAGTATCTTCTTCTGCAAGAAGAAGAAGAAGAAGAAGAAGAAGAAGGCCCCAGTGTGGAGAAGCTTCAAATTCAAAGACTGAGACCAGACCCAAAACACAATTCAACTGCTCCTGCCGGCCTCTTTTCATCTGCTAACACATTCACGAGGGAGGCAAAAAAAGGTCCACAAGGATAGATATTTGGGGCAAAGTTCACAAGTTCGTTTTATTTCAGAGCGGGCTCTGGCATTTTAAGTAATCTTATCAGGCTTGGACGGACCTGCAGAAGTGGGGGTGAAGGCAGGGAAGCAGGGGGGCAGAGGAGGTGTGGATTTAAAGCTGTTAAATGTTCTTTTCATCAGGGAATCACTCCCAGGGGAAGGTTTGAAGGACAGAAACCTTGATTTCCACACTATTTGTTCTCTGCATTAAAGGATGATAAATACGTCCTTGTGAAAAAAGAATTTGACTTGAAAGAAAACTCTTGTTAAACAGAGGGTTTAATATATTATACAGCTTCAAACTGAACAAACACAAAAACTTCAAAATTTGCTGAATAAACTTAAGCAGGGGTAGCAATCCGCAGATGTAATGTTTGAGCACATGGTGGATTTCAGATTCATCAGGCGCACAGCCTCCACTCCACTTTATTTGTGTACAGGACCCCGTTGATCAAAGATGATGAATAACGAGTCCAAAGGAGGGAAATTAGCATGAAAAAGTCCTTGCATTCCAACTGATGCATAAAATATCTGCACTTACTTTAATGAGCGGCGATAAAAGTTGCCATGCTGTGCGGTGGGCAACATCTTGATTGATGCTGCACATTAAGAGTACGCTGCCGTGTGCAAGCAAACATCACAGCAGCCTTGTCAGCCCATTGTCCCCGACTACCTGCCTGCAAGGACTCTCTATCTCTTCTCCTGCCATTTTACCTGCCAAACTCCTGCTCTCGAAATCCCCTTTCTTGTTTAGCTCGCTCACTTTTTACCACTCAGATATTCTGTCTGTGCTACATTCCCTGCATATTCCCTCTTCCATCTCTCTCTGAGAGATAAAAGCCGTCTTTCTCTTCCCTCCAGCATACCTTGCCGCCAGACAAATAGCTCCACTTGTTTCAAAGTGGCCACAACAGAAGGACAATGATAAGAGAGCTGTCTCCCAACTGTCATTTCCTCTGTCTGCCCCCACATCTCACATCACTGTAATTGACTGCAGTATATCTGGAAGTGCTATTGTTCCCCAGGATACCACAGAGTCTTGTCAGGAATTGTAGGGTGGCTTGTCATTCACTGACCTCAACATATTTGAGTTCTTGCTAGTATTTTTTGGAAAATGCTACGAGGTTTTTTGTCACATGTGTTAATTTTAAATAGCCAGAGATGGTTGTTAACTCTGCCCTCTGTCCTAAAGGACGCAGAGGAATTGCTTGTGAGGTGTGTAAATGAGGGGGGAAGACAACCTGTGTGTCTTCATCACCAAATTTCTCCTCCACTTGGCTCTGCTCCCCGCTGCAGCTCAAAGTGAATGATTAAACAGGCATGTCACACTCTGTTATTCTACCTACCAACACCCTGTTAACCCCTGACTGAACAGACAATATGTTTACCAGTGAAATATTCTGCTCCTTTGTGCTTTACATACAGCAACACACTTCCTCACCTTTCCTGTCCTTATCTTGGCACCTCGTGCATATTCAGTAGAGGAAGCTTCAGAGAGGTGGACACATCTGGTCACCCCTCTGTATTGTATGTAGGAGAAATCTGTCTGGATCCCTCTTTCCACTAATGAGTGCCATGGCCCTGCACTCTCCAGGACCTTATCAACACTTTTTTATTGGTTATTCCGCAGAGTGCTTAGCCAGCAAGTCAGCCGTGCCACCTCCCCTGAATCTGGCCATCAATTTGTACGAGCAAGGGGGCACTTGTGCCCAACAGGAGCACGTCGTCAATCAAAAACAGGGGCCGAGCGAAAAGCGAGCAACCTGGCTGGATTTTCAGCCCCTGAATGTGATTTGAGGGCACAGATTGCTCTCTGAGGTGGGACCTGGTTTCAAAGAGTTTAAGGAAGTTTTGTCAGTGAGGGAAAGAAAGAAGAAAAAAGTGATGAAGGTTAAAATAAAAAGCAAAAATCACTGTATTTAAATTTAACACTCAAATGAATGTCTTTTCTCCTTGAAATGAAAATGTTGCTGCCAATATGACATTTGAAAGATAAAGAAATTAAAAAGACAAAATAATCTCATGGATATTTTCATGGATATCCATGCATATACATATAAATGTACATTCAAGTCTAAAATAACATAATTCTTTTCAGAATTCAAAAGCCAAAGGCAAGGACTCCTCAGTACATGAGGTTTTATACATCACTGCGCTGATTTTAATTGCAAATACACGAAGGGACTCTTTAATGTCAGCTTTTACTGGAAAATATGTCCAAAAGATCCTGTAGAAATGTTTTAATGTTGAAAATAGAATTAGTGAGGTTCTAATCTAAACAAACTTGGACAAAATTTACCCAAGTATGAATACATCATCCTTTCATTGGGTCTAAAAAATAGTTTGGGTAAGATTTCTGGTCAAAAGTATCAATTTTACATCTTTTTGATGTGCCTGTGTTTTTAACACTGATTTCATCTGACCACAATGCAAAAATTAATTGACTGCAAGTTTGTTTGTTTCTATCCATAAGCCGGCACAGACTGGAGTTTAGTACACAGCACTTTCACACTAATACTATGAAGTTTGGACAAAAGCTTGTGTCATGGCCAGTTATCTGGAATCACACAGACTTCAGTCCATTTCTCTGCTGAAGGGGCTGATTACTGATCATGATAAACACTTTTACTGTCAGTATAAATGAGATCCACTCAGGCACCAACACATAAGTCGTCCGATGGATACAGCTTTATCATAGTATTGTTTTCAACTGCTTGCACAGCAAATTTTCAACCAACTCTGTTCAAAATATGTTGCTAGATTATGTGACAATGAAGGCTCAGCTTGATCACAATGCAGTAAAAAGACAACAGACACCTAATTCAGTCCTTGTTATTGTACGCATTGTGAAGATTTCTATGAAAAGACAAATCTCAGCCGATGGTGATCTAGCTGTGTTGTTAGAGCTTTTAGAGTCAATTCTGTTTTATTATTTACACCTCTATGGATTTGTTGGCTCTTTAGCTGCTACATTTTTAATCATGTTCACCAACTAGGCGCTAACTTTGTCTGTCATTTGCTGAAGATAAACAGAGGTCCTGGGTTTGACTCCCAGGTGGGGCCCTTCTGGGTGGAGTTTACATGTCATATCATAGAGCTGAAGTCCACTGCTCTTATGGATGGGTTAAATGCATGAATTTTCTCTCAATATGATTGTATAAAAGAATAAAAAACTGTTTCTTTCTCTTCTCTAAGAGATTTTTTTTCTCGAAAGCAGGTGCCTGCTGCTGTAAATTAGCTTAGGAGTGAGCAAGAACAGTAAAGCTGCAGGAGGTACAGAACAAAACAATAAGCTGAAAGACACTAATTTGCTTCTTAGAGCTGAGAGGAACTACAGAGTCGAGCTCTGTGGGTTTGTCCCTGCAGGTATCTCCTCTCATGTTACTCAAAGCCTTTTTTTTCTATTGTCAGTAAAAAAAATATATTAGTTATAGCAGAAGCACAATGTGGGATTAGTTTACTTGCACTAGCTCAAGTGTGACAACCTACATCCATCATGTGATTCTTGGAGATGCTCATCCACAAATTATGCAATATTTAAAATATAATTTAGAGAACTCATTATTAAATTTACTGTTATGTTTCATAGATTTTTACCAAAAAGTGCAAGTTTGTACAGGGCAGCTAAAAACTGGTGCGCAGCCTTAAAGACAGCCTGGCAAAGTGAGCTGACCATCACTGAGTCAGAAGTAGCTGACAAACTGGACAGAAGGTTGTAGAGGGACTGTTTAATTTGCTGGAAGCTGTGCATTTTCCATCTCTGGTTTGATGATGCACTGGAGCTTTTCATGGTCATGAATCAGTTCCTGTCTGGGCTTGTTTTTCCTTGTGTACCTTAAACAACACCAAAGGTTTTTCACGGGCGGATGTTTTCATCTTCTGCCTCATCAGCCCAGAGTGTTGATTACACGGGCTGGAAATGATGATGCTGCCTGTGGGCTTGTTGTTCTACGGCATCTGATTCACTCGGAGGAGCAGGAGATGACTGTTTCACAATCAGAAGGAGGTACTGAATCGCAGAGAGGGGCTTTTTATTACCCTGTCATCAAGTTCTTCACAAAAGGTAAACAAAAAGGACATATTAGAGGCAAAGAGCTGTTGTCTGCAACATCAGAACCAAATATTTAGTGTTTGCTTTGTTAGATTCTTCCTCAAGTCCTTTCCCTTGATAATCTGTATGGTCTCTTAGTGTTACACTGTTGTACAGCACAACTTGCTACAAAAGGAGAATACCAATTAGTGGCTGTTTCACTCGTTAATGCACTGAAATTGCACTGTAAATAAAAATGCGATGATAACATCCTCTGCTAATGCTCCTACTACATCACCATATCCACCATTCCAGACACATCATATTCATAAAGACAATAATTGCCTGCCATGAAAACCAATTTGACTTCCTCCACAGGGCAGAATTAAAAGTTGGGCTTAGCAAGGTAATGAAGTATGGCACACGCGAAGTCAAGGATGGAGGCTTTGTCTGAAATAATCACTTCTCTGGATGCTGTGGCTCGGCTGCGCTTCATATCAAAAAGACTGACATATGGAAAAATAATTAAAATGGATGCATTCAACCAATAACAGTTGGCAAGCCGCAGTTTTAATACACAATCAAATTTGCATGCTGGCTGTCAATCCACTCTTACTGACAGAGGCAGAAAATTCCAATCAATCAAGGTGTTAAGAGTTGTAATCCAGCTACATCAATGGCAGGGATTCTCAATCCAAAGAGGCTGCACGCTGAGCTTTTCTCCTCCTAAACACACTCTGGCAAGGAGAAATATGTATGACAACATGACAGTGATTTACAGTGCAGAGTTTAAATCGATGACAGTGAGTGAATAGAAAAGTACACAACAGTTCTTCTGTGACAAGAACAATTAATATAAGCCTGCGATTGGGCTTCAGTCTGCGTAGGCCAGAAGCGATGATGTGGTGTAGCGTTGCATCACCACTGCCAGCAAACAAGGGAAAGCAAAGCTGCTCCAGCTCCCTCTTAACTATCTTCTGAGATTATGTTTCCAGAGAACTTTTATACATTTACTTGCACCTCTAAGCTTCAAACTGAGTTCTGCAGTTTTTACACCCAAGGCAGTGTAACAGTGCAGTCCCATCTGACGGCAGAGCACACACACATACACACACAGATCAGTGAGCAACCTCATTAGTTTGGCTCAGTTTGACAGAAGCCTCAACCTTGCTGCCTCCTAATTTTGGACAAGAGGACAACAGAATGCACAGGAGCAAAGGAATCTGTGAGGCGGTGCATCGATCTGGACAGATGGCTGAGGGGACAGGAGCAAGGTAAGCAGCTGTGCATGCTAAATAAAGTTCAGCTTCACTAAAAGATTGTCACTCTGGGAAAACACAAGGCTGGAGTTAAACAGCGAGTGACCCCGTGTGTTTGTCCCATCAAATCTTCTCCAAAAAAGAAAGTCAAAGAAGGAATAAAGCATTCACTCTGAAATCCAAAAATCCGAACCACCTCTGCAGTCAGAATTTCTGATCTTTATCACCATCAGGACAAACGAGAGACTTTGAGCAAAGGGCGATCATGCTTGGAACAGATGGTCACCCTTCCTCACACCACACCTGACTCTACAGGGCAGAAGGATCGGGAGGAGTCATGAAACTGCAAAAAAATTTAACATTCTCACACAAAAAGATTGTCTCTGCTGGTGATTTGATTCACTGGGAGGAAAAAAGATGTAAAACCGCTCTAGACTGTAGGCTGATGTGAAGAGGACTATAAAGACACTGTGTGCATGTGAATGAAATAGAAAGAAGGTCTCTCTCTCATTTTATATGAGCCTTGCTCTCCTCCCTTGTGAAAACTGATGGTTCATTCAGCATGCTACAACAGCAGAGGCTGCTGTTTTACAGCTTAACTGATGCTGATTTGATATCACACAGTTGCATTTTCAAAATGCACATGAGAAATTCATGTGTTCACTGTGGGGCAAATTAAGAATATGTTTCTTGCAATTCTTGCCAGACATTTGGACAAACATACACTATGTTGAAAATACAGGGATGATAGGATTAATCTATGGAGCTCCTTTTCTTCTGTGGGTATAGCTTTGTGTGAGTACAGTGTGCATTCACAGTACACTCAGAAATCAAGCATCATTTTTAACGAATACTGTTCTAAATAGGTGTTGAAAACCTGTGCCAACCACAACAATTGAAGCTCTGTTCTTAAAACCTATGGTTTTAAAACCAAAAGATGATATGTTTGTTCTCAAATCCTGCAGAAACCTGTGGTTCCTTCATGTACCATATCTAGGTTGTTCCTTGTTCTTTCATCCCACACTGCTAACAAAGCTCCACTAATCTTGGTAACAGATACATTAAATTTCCTTACAGCTGCTTCACAATAAAAGCTTTGTTCTGTCACTTTCCCCATGTGAACACAGAACTTATTTAAAACCTGTTTACAGGGATTGTGCAGCATGAAATCAGGACACAGATTAAAGCTCTGCAAACGCTAGAGGTGGCTCCAACAATGACCCTCATTTAAAGGTTGCTTTAAGGCATTTTGGGAAATGTAGGACAGCACTAACTGAAGCAGAGTTACACAGGGTAAAGCTGAGGGGTAGGTCAGTACGCCATAAAGGTACAGCGAGCGAACTCTTGGACTGCAAAGCGAGAGGCTGGACTTTAGTTACCCACCCCAGCGCTCGTGGCAGATCTCATTTAGAGTTCAGCACAGGCTTGTTTTGTACCCCGTTACACAGATGTGAAGCATCCAGCTGCTCTGACCTCACATCTCCTCCCCAAGGGCTGCGCTCCAACACACCCACATACTCACACATACACATAGCTTGCCATGTAATTAACAACCAAACACACTTTCAGCCTGTGCAATTAAGCAACATAAAAGACACCATACCCAGGCCAGAGGACTCCATCATGACTCCTACACCTTATTCTGTCAGTGTGGTATAAAACATGTACGCTAAAAATGAACTGAGACAACATCTGTTTCCAGATTCACGTGGAAGCAGAGTTTTTCCACAAACTGATGACGGTGAATATCTATTTGCATTTTTTTGTTTTTTCCAAGGTTGTTAACTCTCAGCCAGAGCAAACCAAGCTGTGCAAACCTTGAAAAAATAATGAAGCATGGTATGATTTAAATTGAACCGGACTGTTTATTTGCTGATAACTTCAATGTGACTCTGTCTCATCACCAAGGGTTCACATCAGCCCCCAGGTTCACCGCTCCAGACTTCAAAATCCATCCACAGATTTTGGATTTTGGATTTTGGATTTTTTAATTCAGCGCCGGGTCAGGTAGAGTATCAAGTAATGCACTGAATATTTGTGAATCATTAAACTGAAAAAGAGAAATGACTGTGTTTTGTCAAAAACACTGAATACACATTTTATACAAGCTATTTATAGCCTTCAATCAGTAACAGAGAGAAGTAGTATATTATGTAGCTGGAGCCATTCTGCTTTTGTAGATATGAAGAGTGCTTGTAAAGAGACTATGAGCGTGGGGGAGGCTTGGTTAAACTGTTCGTTTCCCTCCATCACCCTGAAGTGATTTTACACTGGTGAAATGTGAAAGATAATACCAAGCAGCAACAATACCCAAACCAAACTACAGACCAGTGTTTCATTGATTTTAGGATTCAATCCACAGTAATACCTGCCTCTGGGCATAAGGCAGTCAAACAGAGACATGGGAAAGAAGAATACTGAGACTCTTGTATGTGCTTCACATATCTTTTTTTTTCTTTTTTTTGGACAAAATTTTAGCGTCAGCAGACCTTTGCAAGATCTCAATCTGTCACATTTCATTTGTTTTTTGCAGCAGAGGAATCAAAGTCTGCAAGAAAACACAGATTTGACTGCACAGATGCTGAACGCTAAACCATGCCGCACACTGTGATATTAGCACAGAGAAGGAAATCAGTTCGAAAGAATCAGGATTCATTAAAGATAAAACCTAATCATGTTATTGATGGGGGGGCTGCATGTGAATACCACTGTGAAACGGACCCCCCATTGGGGATTAAAACAAAGGAAGCAAAAAGCGAAAAAGCAAAACAGCTTATTTCATGTAAACATAAATACGCAGTTCCTCATTAGAAATAACAGTGGAGAAAAGCCTCTAGGCCCCTGCAGTTTTCTGTGTACTTGGAAAAACAAGGCCTTGATACCAAAAAAGATGAGTTTGTGCTATTACGGAGAAGCCTCAAATAATTGCAGAATGACACAAAAATCGGAACTCGTTTTTTATTAAAGCTACAGCAGGTCATCATCATCTGCTGCGTTTAGGATGATGAACAGGAAATCAGTGGAGAGGAAGAATGAGAAGAGGAGGAGTGGGGAGACATGAGCAGCAGTTGAACCAGATTACATTTAAAATATGTAGATTTTTACTAAGGCAGTCACCCACCATGAAACATTACAAGCCTTCTTGCTCTGGCACAAACACATTCAATTAAACATTCGAGAGCAGTATCAGGCAAAGGAGCTCACCTTGAAACCCCTCGGGGAGGTGACCCACACACACACCCACACATGCACACACACACACGTAGACAAGGTCTGGTTTATGGAGCCAAAATGGATGGGAATAAATCACAAGAGCACAGCCAACATGGCTGCATACTAATCAGTGTATTACCCATGGGAAAACTAATGGCTGCATGTGTATGTGTGTTGGGGGTGTGTGTGTATGTGTGTGAGTTTGGGAGTCACCATCTCCTGTGTGCAGTTGCTGGTATTTAATTGCAAAAAAACAGAGGCAGGAGTTCATGTGAATCGCTTCAGAGGGAAATTGAATCTGGAAACATTTTCACCTCCGTTGCTGTCTTGTTGTTGATCAGTGGCGTTGCAAATGGAACATCACACAGTTTGTTTAAGCATTCAGCAGGTATACAGCACAATGTTTGCAGGTTAGATAAGAGTTAATTGATCTCTTGTGAGAGGAAAGAGAAGAAAAGAGGGAAAAGAAAAGGTGCTTTACCTTTGGGATGGCCTCGACCCAACGTCACAAAGCCAGAGGAGATGAAGTTGTGAAGTTCTGTGCCACCGCTGCTCCGGATGCTCTCCTTTCCATAGTGGAGACCTGTTCAAATTATTTCATTTTTTCAGATATTCTTCTAACATTTGGCTTTTTTACTAATGATTAATTGCATAGTTTTTCATCAGTCCACTAAATATAACTCTCATTAAACAGGGAGAAAAATATGACCTACACAGGTTTGCAACTAATGACAACAAGTCACAAGTAAATATTTCTAGGTTTTAAAGGGGTAAGTCAACAACTTTGCACATCAAGGGCAGTTTGCTATTCATTTGTAGCCCTGAGCCTGTGAAAACAGCTGTATGATGTCATCTGTGGTTCTGAAGGAGGTTTGTCAAGTCTGAGGAAAAAAATAATGTTATTTTGTGAAGTGTAAGAGATGTGAGCATGGGGGTTGGTAAGATCTAATTTAAGACACTATCAAGTTGCAGTAATAAGCAATGTCAGGTTTTTGTTTATTTTTTATTATTGAACAAGAAAAACTTCCCAGCAATTAAAAATTTCTGCTTTTAGTGTGTCCTGGCAAAGATCTGGCAGCATTAATTACAGGCCACAGACAAGACAGAGAACACAAAAGCATGCCAAAAACAGCTGACTTAAACAGAATCCTGATTATAAAATCATCATTAAAGTTTCCAACCCTGTCATATAAAAGATTCCATTATAAAATATCACCTTCAGCCAACCCAGGAGCGATTTAAACCAAAAAAGTAACTATGACTAATAACTTAATGAGACAAAAACAAAAACTTAAAGAGACAGAGACATCAAGATACAAAGAGTCTTTCTGGAACTTGAGGCTTAATAGGGAGTAACCCCTTAAACATCACACCTGAAATCCATTGCAGCCTCAAAACTGATGGCCACCAACCAGGAGTCTGAATTCAAAGACAGTGAGACAAGTTCAGTAAATTCAGCTTCATACAGATGTCCTCTAGGACACTGGACTGACAGCTTGGAGACAACCAGTTGCACTCATTTTGATAAAATTGAGGCAGAATCATTTCTCTATTTCAAATCAAACAGGGTTGAAGAAAAACTGAGGGTTGAACTCACCTGCTACCCAGTTCTCTAAGATATTATTAAAATGAGCTACCAAGACTTGAATGAAAAAAATGATGCATGGAAACACCTCTGATTTGGGAGGTGATTTACTTTTGTTCTTTAGCATCGTGGCAATAGAACAAAATAATGAATTTGTCATAGACATACTTAGTTCTCATCCCTAGAAAACTGCGGGCTCAGGAAAGGTAGTAGTAAACCCCTTACTTTAAGTCTGCATGTAGATATGATCAGAAGGAAAGAAAAAGAAGAAAAAATATGATCAAAATCAAAAACCAGGGTTTTTGTTTCTTGTCTATTCACATTCTTCTTCCTTGCCAAAAGCTTTCAACTGTATTACTCATAACGGAACTCCACCACAGTTCAGGTGCGTTATGCTGGTCGTGTCTAATGAAGCCTCTCGCCTCAAAAGAGGTCTGGTAAGCTTACTTCTTTTTTTTTTTCTTTCTAACTTGTAGTCTTCAGTCCCAAGTGATGCTGATTCAAGTGACATCACTTGAGGTGATTTATCAGACTTCACACAGCTCCCTCTGGAGACGCTAAAGTAATGATGCTTACAGCCAGATGGTGTCAGTGGCCCACTGACCATTTTCTAATTCATAAAGAAAATAAAGAGATTCACACTGGGAATTTTAGGTTTGTTCATACTAATTAGTCCGGACTGTAGAGAGGGACAGATATGCCAGCTTTTTGTGATGGAATAAATGAGGCTGTTAGCAACAGAAAGAAGCAGATCTTTACATGGTGGCCTTGCAGGCTGTGCAAAGTGCAGTAGCACCAGACGGTGAGCTTTGCAGGGGAAGACAACTATTGACTCAAGAGGAGAAAAAGTTACATAAATGAGGATAAATCTCATCCCATAAATGTGTATTACACAGTTAAAAAGCTAAAATATGCTATTTATTCCGTCCCTGGTAGGATATTAGGGTTTGGGTTACCCTAACCCTAACCCTTATGAATCATTCCAGCATTTTGGGCAATTTCATGATGGAAAAGAATCCAGCTGCATTTAATGTTGTATAAACGCTTTCGAATGTTACCAAAGCATTTACATCCAAAATGCAGTCACAGGTACTGAATGCAGTAAAATATCTGATCTATCTTTTGCAGAGCCCTGGTGTTGGTCATGAATCATATGGTACCTAAATGTGTTTATAATGAGCTCATTAGTAATTTTCTTTGAAAACAAAAATGGAAAAGAATGATGAGTTAGAGTCTTTTTAATCTTAAGTCATTTTATGTAATACATATTATCAGT
This sequence comes from Acanthurus leucopareius, assembly GCA_029814765.1. Classification (NCBI taxonomy): domain Eukaryota; kingdom Metazoa; phylum Chordata; class Actinopteri; order Acanthuriformes; family Acanthuridae; genus Acanthurus; species Acanthurus leucopareius. The sequence continues at coordinate 3,539,466 of JAQMCX010000034.1, forward strand.
GTTTGTTTATATTTTTACATCCACCCTTTTAGGGAATATATGAGTCTAACAAAAGATCTGTAAGGCAAAAATGCATCCATGAGGGTTAGTAGCGAATCTAAAAAATTTAAAAATGTATTGCATGTCAATATTGACCAAACTTTAAACATTTCAACCGTAATGCGCAGTACTTGACTGATTCAAAATACTTTGAGTGGTTTAAGTGATTAAGTGGACTGATAATCCTGTGGATGAACACTGGTTAACTGCCCTCTGGCTTCCTGTCAGTGGCCCCTGGGACAGTTTTTTTAAATTATAAGCTGTGAACCTCCCGACACCTGATGTTTAAAATTGCTTTTCCCTTCACATGTATACCCCTTTTTTTTACCATATGTATAGACATATTCTAAAAAATGTGCACTACAACTAGACAAAGCAAATCATCAAGTTTTTACAGCTAAAATCATCAGTTACTGACTATTTTTCTGCCCTCTCAATCATCAATCTATCAAATAACTGTTTAAGATCAATTTACAGGAAAACATCTTTCAGGGATCAGAAGCCATAAAAGTCGGGGAGCTTTAAGCTGAAACATTGTATTAAAGTTCACAAGGGCAGCTGTCAAAAACAAGAAAATACTGTTTGTGCTTCTACATCATGTTCTAAGTGGCTCTGGCTGTGTCTTTTTCATGGCGTCAAAAAGGGAATTTCTCCGTGGTGTCTTTCCCTCAGGCACAGATAGATGGAAAATGGTGGAAACGTGAACCATACAAACAAGCATAGTGCAATGATCCACAGGAAAAAAAAAAGCAATATGTTTCAAACACCCACATACCAATGGACTTTGAACTCAATCACACCTCTCCCTGCGCTGCTCTCATGGCTGCAGATAGAATCTGTTGGGGTTATTTTCCCATTCCCTCATAGCAGCGATGTGTGATACAGCCACGCGTTGTTGTTGTCTTCTTTTGTCACCTTTGTCATTGGTAGGCCACTCCACGAGCCACTGCGACAACCCTTGAATCTGAAAGACCCTTCAAAAGCAATCCCCTCCTTTCCTCCTGCTCCCATTCCCAGCTCATTAAGGTGAGGTAGCATGAAGAGCCTGCAGGGGGAAGGCTACGCATTATGAATTTATTGTCCTTGATACAAAGAAAATCGTGACTTTCACCTCAACCATGTGCCAGCGAAATGAACAGGCACGGGAGCGTGCCTGCGATGAGGATTCATATGGTAATACTTTTTTTAAATTAGATCTTCACTGGACACCTTCACCTCTGAATTACCTCCGAGAGTGGGAAAAATGTGAATAATAAGATGATTATATCATGAAGTTGGTACTGTCTGCCTGTCATCAGGGAGGTTATCTGACTACAAAGTTGATTAAGTTTCAACACAGCCAGGCAGGGGTAATTTACATGGTATACTGATTTTATAGCGTTATCAGTTGCAGATCTGCTGGAGTGGACATGGGTCTGTGTACTTCATCTTGATAAAGTTGTTCAAGTGTAGCTCGGCATTGTGTATCTTCATATCTTTATCTTCCTCTCGTCTTTCTCGATCTGAGATACACGTTCAAGCCTCTTTTAGGTAAAAAAAAACAGAGCTTTTTAAATGCCATCTCGGCAAATACATGTCCCTTTTGCCCCTTTCCTCTCATGAAACTAATAGTGCAGTGCAGTAAGGTGGAATCCACACTGCTCCATAATTAACTGTAACAGCTACTGGAAAGAGATGCTGATGGATCCCTGCCTCCACACCTAAAACCTCTTCACACACGCACGCACATACACACACTCAGGAGGCCAGAGGTCCAGCTGTATAATAAGGGGCAATAATGAGATCTAGGGCAGAAGACAATTAGGTGGGGGTCTCTCAGATGCTGAGGTTTAACACAGGTGCACTCAGGAGGAAGCTTCTATTAAACATGTTGATGCAGTCAGCATAGAAATGTTGTTTTTAACATGTGGGTGATGATTATCTAGCCAATGGGGAGCCAGCGAGGTCACAGTGGAGATGTTATAGCTGCACACTTTAAGGATTAATTGGAGTGAGGTTGCATGGTGTGTGTATGATTGTGTGTGTGTGAGTGTGCATGAGGTAGTAGTTTGAGGAGAGCTCGCTGAATATGATTATAAAAATGCCTTTTGGCAAATAATTAGAGTAATTAAATCATTGTTTTGTTATTTAGGCAAAAGTTTTTGTTTGGGTAGCTCTCAGAGAGCCCAGACTACACTCACATACACACAGAACACACAGCCGTGTGCTTTAAAAATATCTGAAGGTCATGTCAAAGCTGCTAAATAGCTGGAAATGTTATTCTATCATCACGACCTCTAATTGTCCACAGCAGCTGACCTTTAAGCTCGGGTGGCTGCTCATCTCAAACTGAATTAACTGACGGCTCTGGTCCTTTTAGTGCTGTATAAGAGCTCGAACATATATAGATACTGGCTTAACAATTTCCAGCCTCTGCATAAGAACACATGCTAACACAGTCATTCCACACATTCTGCCTATTCTGATTCTTCTGGAGCAGTAAACACAGCCCCATAAGTCTTAGTCCAATTTGCCTGTCGTCTTTTTTTTGCATTACTTCTATATGGGAGTAAATGTTTTTTCTTTGGTTTCTGTTGAGCAAACTGAGACGGAGGAAACAGCAACCCTCTGCACTACCTGAAAACTATATTTCATCATTCTGCACATTAAGAAAATGAGAGGAAACCAAGCAACACTTTTAACAAAAACAAAAACAAAAAAAAGAAAGAGGCAAATCTTTGCCTGTGGCATGTGGTAAATAAATCAACTTCATCTGAAGAGAGCTGTGGGCCAAACTGCATTACTCAGAGAAGCAGTTATTGTTTACTTTAACCAAAGGCGAACTCCTGTAAAGGTATCTACTCTCCCTTTCAAGGTCTGCTCCATGTTGTGGCTGTGGGGGGCTCTGTGTGTACACCCCCGACCTAAAAGAGGATCTGAACCCCACAACAATGCCGAGTGGATGTGAATAAATATAGCAGCCCTTGCACTGGTATCATATTATGCTGTCTCTACTGTTTTTGCTTTAGGTCCCGGTTTTTGAAGGAATATATCGTTCTAAAAATACATGGAAGTTTTGCAGTGCACCAATGGTACAGTGTCACTACACAGGGCCCTGCAATGTGAGAAATAAATCAGCATGTATTTTTAAAATTGAGCCTAAACAAAACTCTGAGGATAAAAAAAAAAATACTTTGGTGAGGAAGTCAAAGCAACTGGGCATTATTACATGAGGATCAAAGGAGAAATGGATGTTATTCCCACTCTTGACATAAGTTGATAGGATCCTCTTGGGCCCTTTAGCCACTTGCTTTATGAGCTCTCTCCACCTGATTTAAAATGTCTCAAAAAGCCTCTGGATGTGAAGTGCCATTCTTAGCAGCAATGATTTCAGCCAAGGACCCTCTCCTTAAGAGGCATGCCTCCCTTGGGCAAATGCCCATTTAATGGCACATGAATATGCATTTTCTATAAGAGTGAATGAGCTCCTTCTCTCTGGCACCTTGGAGCCTGTTAGGGCATCGAGTGGAGCTCCCAATTTATATGCACACATTAACCGCGCTTTCCCCGGCCTGTCACTGCCTTTCATGTCCAACCCCATCAGGACTGCTGTGGTCCCTGATGGGGGTGGGGGGGGGGTGGTAGACTGAGTCTAATCCAGAGTCGCAGTGATTGTGAGCAAGCAGGCAAAATAGTGGCAGCCAAGCAGAGCATCAGATAGACCCACAAAGCGATGCTTGACCTTTATTCAGCATAAATGCATGTCAGGTCATGCTAAAGGCAGCCCGCCAGGTGCAGCTGCATATCAGCCGTGTCTCCTGCATGGCGGGCTAGTGACCATTAGGAGTAGACTGATGCAGCGTCTGAACTGTGGAGACACTAAGTGCAGACTGTGATCGCAACGAACACTGAGCTGCAGGAAAATGCTCCCAGTTAAGCAGTTGATAGATAGCGATGTGGCAGAAGGAAGCCAATTTTACATGACGTACAAGAGCCTGTGAACCAAATAAAGCTGGAAGTCTACTCCATCTATTATTTAGAGACAAAGATGCAAATATAATTTTGTTGTCCTGTGGCTCAAATCAACTGAAACAACTACACTTACTGTGTGTGTGTGTGTGTGTGTATTAAATTGGGTGCTGTGATGTTTGGCTTTTGAACTTTAGTGATGCATACTGCAGTTCTGTCTCAACCAGTTGAGACTTTACCACAGACACATGCTTCCCAGTCTCCCCAGTCAATGAAAGAGTGTCTGGAGCCTTATGCCAGGGTATAACAAGTCAATTAAAGTCCTATTTTACAGACTGTCATTTCCTTTTAAAGAAGCCTTAGAAAAAGTATTGTTTTAATAAATCAGGTAGCAGCAATGGCTACATCACGGATTATCAGTCTGCTGATTAAATGCCAGCAAAGGCAACACATCATGTGTGAAAACAGTTCTTTGCTTCTCCTGCACACTTAGTCTAGATGTCTGTCTTTTTCCCTCCATTTCAGCGACCTCTTTGTGTTTCTGACATCTCATTATTTTCAATCTGTGTCCCTCTCCCTGCATGTCTTTGCCTCTCTTGATCTGATAAGACCTGTTTGCACTTAGAACCTACGTTGACCAGCTTCTCCTGGACTGCTGTTATTTGCACAGTTTTTTTGACCATATTACTCATTTGTAAGCCCCGTTTGGATTGTGGGGTTAAATCACGCTATGTGCGCTGTGTGTGATTTGCCCACTGAGTGACTGAGAGGTCATCCTTTCGAGCCTGTCAGAGATTGCATGGCTGTGTTACCTTGCCAGCCTGTAATTATCTTCACTAGCAGGCCCGTCTTTTCCCTCTGTCACTCTCTCCCTCGCACTCTCTTGCTCAAATCGGATGATTACTGGATGTTAACATTGGAGATTACACAGCTGAAAGGGTGAGCACAGTGGGTGTTCTTTGGAGGGGAAGGCAGAGTTTTGCACAGAAATAATGAATGTATCGCAAATGGTTTACATAGACAAACTGTGAGTGATGTGGGCAAAAGGCTAAATTGCTGAAATTTGCCTTCAAGTTATATTTGGCCAACAGTGATGACACATAAGCTGGAGCGGATGTTTGTGAGGCTTTGAGAATCGAGTGGGGAGGAAAGAGAGCTCTTACCGTGGTTGGATTTGGAGGTGTGCACAGGTGTATAGTGGTTCTTGGTTCTGACTGGTGTGTTGTCTTTGGGCGAGCCGTTCATCGCTGCAAAATTCTCACAGTCATATTGTGATATGGGTATGGGCCCCTGCTGCCTCAGGATGTCTGCAAGGGCCCTGGAAAGCAAAAGACACAAGACCTGTTAAAACTACACCAAAAAGACGATTCTCCTCTTGTGCAGTTTTTCTCTCATGGTGCAGCTGAACTTAGTAAAAAAATTAAGTGATAGCACGTCTGTGTTCTGCATTCCGAATGGCTGCTAAATGTTTAGACAGTGTTATGCTATTATGGGTAATTCAGAGCTGCTCTGTTTCTTCTTCTTTTTTTATGTCAGGGAACATGACGAATGTTCATTTGCAAAAGAAACCACGTTGGATGTGTGAGTATCTAGTCTAATTGGGTTGAATTTGAATGTTTTTCAGACCGCACCAGGTGCATATGGAGGGATGGAGCCCTCAAGGGGGGAGAGTGGAAGAGAGGGAGAAGCAATCATGATGAAAGAAAGTTCAAAAAGTGTTTGTCTGCTTTTTCTGGCATGGCTTTTGAAAAAGGAAATCAAATTACTTTTGCAGTGTTGGAGCAGCTCAAAGCTTTTGCACGACAAATGTATCACAGACGTAACCTTTGCTTTTAAATTAATATTTTAGCCTAACCTCCCCCCTCTTCCTGTTCCCTACTGAATGTGTAGCAGTGCATGCATGTCACACGACCTTGATACAGCCCCAACGTTAACACTATCCATTATTCACAGTCTTAAGATCGCTCAAGTGTTGAATAATGCATCCAATAAAAAAAGCTATTCAATCTTGAGAAAATAATGTGTGTCAGCATTTGTTCACTGATGTGGGTACAGTCTACAACATGTGGTCCACTCATGTATGATAAATCTTATTTGCTGAAGTTCCCTGCTGAGGAGGTGAGATGCAATCATTCACCATGGTGTCCGTTCTCCGCTAAACATTGACACCAACCTCCCCCCCCACCCCCCCACCCTGAGCATGCCAGGCAGCCATGTGCTGATATGCAGAGGGTGGCGGGGCAAAGGGTTAGCTTGTGAATTATGATGTTTGACAGGTGGCGGCCTTGACATGAGCTGAATATCTGAGCTATAGTTAGATTCAAACGTGAGAGACGCCATTTTTATCCTGGCAGAAAAAAGGAAAAAGACAGACTCTGTCTATGACATAAACTAACAAACATCCAATATAAACGTTGGACATGAGTCCCTCTCACTCCTACACATAACAGATGCACACATTCACATACACTCATCGTGAACCAAAATCACTGTAACAGTTCTCTTTCAGCTCCTGTGTAATTATTTCAGGCTTACGCAGATTTAACATCTGGAATCTGATCTGAAAAGTGCTCATCAGTTTGGCTTTAGATAACATCTGTTAATTAATTGAAACACATTTGCTACTCTGATTCCGAGTTCAGTCCCTCTGATACAGAGAAAAATGCTCTGACCCCAATTTAGGATAGAAGTATTATTAACTGTGTTCTGGTACATTGAAAGCTACTTCATATAACATAATTCTGGGCCTGTTTCTGACATGAGTCTTGACCTTTGTCCCCCCTCTGCAAGAGGTCTATATGTCTGTCTGGTTTATAGTCTGAATATGAGATCCTATTATGAGACTTTCTGTATTTTTCTGTATTACTAAGGGGAGTTTGTTTGAAAGAAAGCATTGAAAAGAAAATACATTTGACCTGCAAACAAGGTGCATGTTCTCTCTCAAGGTCCACATATCTTTATATGTGAATTTAAGCACTCACCTATGTATATTCATTTCCTGAGGCGGCTCAGTAGCTTTGTCGTATGCAACTTTGACCGACACTCCCAACACTATGATGAAGGCTATGATCCCACAGGTGATGTAGACCGCCGTATTGGTCTGATCCATGCTCGGATCGTACGTTTCACCTGTCGGTATTGGAGACGGGGCGGCCGTCACTACCCACACCGGTTCTTGATAGTTCTTGCAGGCTTTCTGATCCAGCCGGTCTTTCTTGTACTCGCAACAGAAGCGCAGGTAGCACGTCCCGCAGCAGTACCGATGGTCCGTGTTGTTGCACTCGAACATTTTATCATACTGTCCGCTCACGTCGTAGTAGCCCAGGCAGGTGTCGTGGTTGCTGGCGGGCGCCGGCTGCGGGGTCTTCTGCGGGACGACCGTGGGGACCGCGGTGGCTTTGGGAGCCTTCTTGGCCGCCTGCTTGGGTTTCTTACCGCCGGTAGCGGCGCTCAGGACGCTCAGAGGGTCCAGATATATAAGCAGCAACAAAAGGTGCCTTATCCCCATGGTAGTGAGAGGAACTCTTCAGGTCGTGTGTTTTGGCAAAGACACTTTAACTCTGGCTGAACATGCAGCGGTTTAGTCTCGTGTAAGTTTCGCCACCGAGTCTTCCCCTTCTCGCTCTGTCTCCTGCGCCGCCGTCATGCTAAATACGACTCTGTGTAGACTGTTGTCGGCGGCATTTCTCGGATATTATTATGCAGCGAACAAACTAAAGCCCATTGCGACCCACTGGCAATCAGCGGCAGGAGAGCACCATGTCCTGACCGAGAGGGGAAGCTGATGGATGCCCGGGCTGTGCGCGCTCTCCCTCGGCTGAGCGGTGTGTGAGAGCCGCGCTCGCGTCTCTGTCCGAGGTGCTGATTTCTTGGAGACCCAGTCAGTTCTGCTCAAGTCAAAGTTAGGCTGGAGGAACACATAAAGGCAAATGGGCTCATTGGGTATTATACTCACGTCAGAGTCACGTCATCAATTGATTAGCAGGACTCTACACGTCCAAATAACTTGACAGATTTTAGTTATGAAAAATGATCCTATTTAAGGACGTTCTAGCAGTGTGCACGACGCGTTCAACTTGGTAACATGAAATCCACACTCACCGGTATGCAATTCAATATATGTCATCTTTGTGTTCAACATTACATCCAATCAGTCGTTTTATTCACCTAACGTCGCAACGGGACAATTTTTGTTAATGTTTTGAACTAAAATTAAATATAATAACTACGATTCAAACATACATTTAATATAATCTATTTTTACATGTATTTTTGAAGGCTTTGAGTGTGAAAAGCCAGCCTACCTCAGTTAGGATACCCGCTGGGAAGTTGCTCTCTGTCTGGGTCTCCGAAAGTGAGGAGAATATCAGAGCTCTGAGCCCCTCTCTCTCTCTCTCCCTCTCACTCTCTCTCTCTTTCACTGCTTCTTCTTTCCTCCTCTGCTTTTTCCCTCCCTCCGTCTCTTACATCACTTCAGTTCTGTCGTCAGAACTCAGCCAAGTAGCGCTAAATTGCAGCCCCTTCCTCCTCCAAGCAGGCAAGAAAGCAAGCCTGGTTATTGGCATTAACTCTTATAAATTAACTGGCTGCATAGACTTCAGTCCGCAGAACACGGTTGCTGGCTGTCTCCTGCAACCACCTCCGCCCTCTGCACGTCATAACACTCTCCGATTTATTTGCATTCATAATTCCTCGACCTTTTGTGCAGCTGCTTGTTATCATTTTGCAGGTACATGCCTGTAAACAAGCATGGTTTTTCAAGATGAAACAGTAATTGGCTGTGCCCGCTCATTTCTCTTTGTTTCAGGTGAAGTCGCCCATATTGGTCTGAACCAAGCTGAGGCACCTGGGGGATTACTGAGAAGTGATAGGGTTAAGTTACCAGCAAAGTATTCTTAAACACTGCTGCACTGAAAGGAGCCAATGCTGTATGTTACACTCCTACACACAGATCTGTCCTTGTTAAAGAATGTCATTTATCCATCTTCTTTAGCCTTCAATATCCATGTTCAGCGATGAAACCTAATGTGTAGATATTTCTGAATAAAGACCTTCACCAAAGAGACCTTAAACCAGACCAGACCAAATCAGCAGGTATAGGGCTTGGTTATGAAAAAAAACTGCTATTAGGCACATCATCGGAGAGCACTGAGCTATAATGCACACTAGATTTGCAGTCAACACTTTGCGATCAAAAACTGCCGAGGTTGTCTTGACATCAACAGCTACAGAGAGGTGTGGAAGCTGCAGGGTGAGACAGGACCTTAAATCGCAGTTATCTGCCTTGGTTGGGAACACATGCAACGTGATGTGAATACAGCACATTGTTTTTGGGGAGTGTTTCTGGTAGGCAGCAGGCTATAATGATGTGGGCCAAAAGAGGCACCAGTAAAGATCAGAGGAGAGAGAGAGAGTGTTGTAAGACCCTTGAGAGACAGCAAGGAGGAAAAAAATCTAAAAGGAGCCTTTTGGAGGAATCACATTATATATAGCTAACATGTGATCATGGCTGTTTATTGTTGACATTGTTAAATGTGATTGTGTTTATAAAACAGCATCTAGTTCCAGTCACATTAAAGAGTTTTCTTTGTAAGTTACAATGGAAAAACTGTCCTGTGCAAAAATTTAAGAAATAATGAACAACTGTGTTTTTAATCACTAATAAATATGGCAACAATCAAGAAACAATGGACAAAAGGCAGAAACAGACGTTTAGTACTGCATCCATGCTCTTAAGAATGTGTTTTGCACATCTATATTAAACAATATGTAAAGTTCATATAGCAGTTGTGATTTTCTTATGATTTGCATGGAAGGCAGAAGGGAGAAATAAGTACAGAACAAGTCATAGATTTTTAAAGGAGCTCTGCACCATGAGCTGTACACTCAGCAGAGAGAGCTCCAAGTTCATTTTTGCACAGACTCAGAAACTTACTGAGGATTCTGTGTCATTTGTACCAAGTTGCAGAAAATGTGAAGACACAAAGCTGCCTTCACAGTTGTTGATAATTAGTTAAAGGTGCATAACAAGATCAGTCAAATGTGCAATGTGAAAGGGTTCATTTGCAAAGCTGAACACACAGAAAATTACCACCCATCTCGAACTCATCTTTTTTGGTTGTCCAGTCCTCAGCTCACCTGTCACCAGCCTTGTTTCCAGCAGTAGCAGATAGCTGATTTCGGCAAAAAATAGTTCTGATACGTTCACACCAGCTGTAAATGGCAGAAGCAGTTTGGGATCAGTTGATGAACATAGTGGGACACTCACATCTAAAGAGCCAGATATTTTTTTCAAGAGTTGATGCAAACCAAAACACAGCTAATAAAGAGTGAATATTAAACAAAATAAAGAAGAATAGATCAGCAACTGTTTGACAACATGTTGTTAAAACATTATCATAGGACAAGCTGTATTTTTTGCTTATTCCACTGCCTCGAAGTGGTAAAAGACAACAAAAAATGCAGCTTTGAAATTTCTCTATAGACATGTTTCAAATTATAATACACTGACCAATTTACCATTTGTTTTAACATGGTTTTCATGTATATGTATATATATATATACTGTGTATATATTCTGTATGTATATATGTATGTATAAATATATATATATACTGTGTATATATTCTGTATGTATATATGTATGTATATATATATATATATGTGTGTGTGTGTGTCTGTGTGTGTGCAATGTTAACTCTAAAAAGGGGCTGAAGGCATATTTATCTTTTCTCCTTCTTTGAAAAATTCTGGATTTATTTATTTATCACAAGCTTTGTGCCCTGCCCACTGCTGCTTCATGTGCAAAGTTGACTAGTGAAAGAGCAGATCAAGATGGCTAACATTAGCATTTTAGAGAGATTCAGTTACACATCTGAGCTTCAGTCAGATCCATACTCAGATGATGACCTGTTGATCAATGAAACTAGTGACTAGCTCACATATCAGGATGGTCAGTGTGGTTAGCATCCTCTATTCGTTTTCATAATCTTTTAGCTTGTTACATGGCATACAAACATACAGTAGTATCTTCTACAATACTAAAGTGATTATTGTTTGATACAGGGCTTTTTTTTCTTTTGGTAGGTGAACAAAGCTCCAGGGTCCAATTTACACTGAAAACAGCAAACTACCATGTTTGCTGTAAAACCTTCATAATGCTAAAGTAAACTTTGACATTCTGTACTGAGAGTCTGCTCAGCAATGGAGACTCTCAGGTCTTTTTGCCTGCAATTGGTTCTTGAAATTTGTGACACCTGGGGTATTTTGAATCTCAGATTTTAGAGAAATGCACTTACATTACTCCCTTCAATACAGAAATGGGAAAACACCTTTCTAATGAAAAACTTAGCACTAAAACCAGGCAGTACAGTCAAGGTCGGACATTATGGCAGACATAAACATTTATAGAACACATTTCTGATTGAAGGGGATCTTCAAATTCTTCCACCTCCTCTATAGCAAATTAAACTCTCTTGTTGTGAGTTGAGACTTGAACAAGATCAGAGCACAATATAAGAAACAAACATGTTTCAGATTTGGAGCATTTTTTAGTGGCCTATCTGCATTTAAGTAGCTAGTGTATACAGTGCACTGTGCCTTGACTCTGCTTGATTTTTAACTATAGCTCAGCCGGGTATGATCCGTGTGTGAGCTTGTCTGCAAGAGTTCCAAAAAATTTTTTGTAGTTAGGCTACTTTGAGGTATTCAAACTGGAGAGCCAGTGCTCAGCAGGTCAGGAGGTGAGAACACACTAATTAAAGCTGCTATGCGCCAATGGTCTGTAATGACCTGCCCTGTTCATTGCAAGTAAGTGCAGACTCATGCAAATCTTGAAGATGACCATGGCCAAATCAGGATTAAAGTCAAGCTTTAAGTGTCTGAACCCGCCTCAGACCAGTGACCTATTGTCAGCCAATCAGGACAAAGAATTGTGGTTATTCCACTTTTGCAGATTTAGTTTTGAACATTTATAGGAAAAGGCTGGTTATATTTTGTATTTTTGTTGATAGTGTTGTTGTTGTTGTTGTTGTTGTTGTTGTCAACAAATCTCATGTATGGATCCAAACCAACAGTAAATGTATTGATTAACAAACAGTGCGTTTATTAAAGACTCTATCTTTTTCCTCTGTGCCACTGTTGTTCAATACTGTTAAAAGCACATCAGTGAGCCACACAGTTGCACTCAGTGACATGTTCATTCATTACCATGATCACATTCACACACACACTGTAGTTTATTTTCACTCAGTTCTACATACAGTGTCCTGCTGCCAGAAATACTCACTAAAGCACAAAATATGGATTAATCTGCAGCTGAAAGTCCCAAGCAAATGGAATACTTTCACCGGCTCTTTGCCAAACTACAATATCCAGCTGTTCTAGAAAATCACACAGTCTGTTTTAGAAATTAAACTTGAAATCTTATTTTTTAAAAGCTGTATCTTCTGTAGGCTTGAGGATAATTGCCAAAGACAGAACAATTGTTGGTTTTGTAAAAATTTTTTTTGGCGGGGGGGGGGGGGGACACAAAATACAAAATGTTACCATTAAAATATTTTGAACCTTTGACCACATTTATTTAACCAATATACAAACAGTTGAGAGTTGGTGCCCAGTTACTCTCTACCAATACCAATATGCTCCCCAAATATGTAACTTAATTGAAGTAAAAAAATATCTTCTTTTTATGCTCTGATCTGTTAACAGATCTGTGTCTTGTTAAAAATATGTCTTGTTATTTAAATGTGAACCCCGTACCAGGTACACTTGGTTGGGCTCACCCTCTAAGTTAGAAGAGACGTCAAAGGCAAAAGAGGCACACAGAAAACAGATTGATAAAATGTGGATTCAACGAGACATTGAATTATTCAAATAGCACTCACATTCAGTATTATTGGCAGTGTGGATTGTTTTGTGCTGAAGTTCATCATTTCAGAGAATGTTTGGGAAAAGAAAAAAAAAAGGGATTGTAGAGGTGGGCTTGCAGCCAGCCTCCATATGGCTAACTGTTGTTCTGGCTCATCGTCTCTGTTCCGGTTACCTGCTTCACTAATCCTGCATTACCAGTATTTGAAGCTTGTCATCACATTCGTCTTATAAATAACAATGTGGTTCCAAGCTATCAGCAGAGGAGGCAGGTTGTAAACGTTTCATAAGTTACATAGTCAGAACCATTGATGAAGTATGGAGATGAGATAACACAGCAAGATGATAGTACCTGCCTGAAATATGGGTTACAGCAACAAATTAGAGCAATATTCATTATTAAACTCATATTCAACAACAGTATAATCAGCAGCTTTATAAAATAATAAAAATTATAATCTAGGTCCTCTAAACTAACAAAAGGAAAACTGATTATATGTGAGCCTTTAAAAGTGGCCTGAATCCACCTCCATCAGCACCACCTGACAAAGCTTTGCAGGAGCAGCCAGTGGTGCCAGATCAGATATCACTGCTGCAGATGGAGGTCACACAGCTGACCACCGTCTTGCAATCATATGACATTGTTTATAAAACAGACAAATCACAAACTCGAGTATGACTTCAGTACAAGCTGAGAGCAGACGACTTCTCCTGACTGCGGCACTTTCACTGCTGTCATGCTTCTGTCACTAACCCTCCCTTCTTCCCCTCCAGAGGAAATACTAAAGGAAGGTGGAATGCCAGCTCTCATTAGAAAAAGGATTTCAAAAGCTCCCTGACAGGAACAGTAGGCAGGGGGGATGCTTTGCATAAGCATCTTTTTTCACTATCACCAGTGGTGTGACTGGCAGCAGGTTAGGGTACCAAAAGATCCTAATTTAAAGTCTAAGCCTTTCCTATAAAAGTTGCAGTATCTCCTGATTGGCTTATACACCTTCAGCACGCCAGGCTGGAGTTGATAGACTGACTTAGAAAACAGATTTTTCTTTCAAGAAACTAAATTTAAAGACATTTTGATCAAACACACTTTGTTTTTCCATTTACTACATATCAAATTAATCCATTCAGTATATGTTTTGCACATTGAGTGACATGCAGAGGAAGAAAAGAGAATGTGATGATATTTGTGTCTGAATCTGAAAAAAAAACCAGCAACGCCGCTGATTGTGAGGCTGAGAAGCAGTTGCTTGGTAACCATGTTTTACGATGCCATTCGTACTTGTTGTAATGAAAAATTTAGACTCACTACTGAACTATTGGGACTTCGGCATCAGATATAGATGTGCCCTGGGACATATGGAACATCAAAAAAGGCTCACAGTGGTGCAAAGAATACACACACATTAAGAATAAAGACCTTACTCCTTAGCCATGAATCATGTAACTGTATCTTGAAATACTCATATGGCTTTAAGCTGGTCTATAAGCAGCCAAAATGCATCAATAGCAGGTGTTTTTGCCTGATTCTTCTACATCTCTGTGACCAACTGGAATGATGTTCCATTAATGTTTCAGATCCATTCCCATTCTTGCAATAAACATGATTGAGGATGCATCCTGCATGAGGTTACATTTAGCTTGACTCTCTCTTCTTCTTTACTATCAGTAGTGTTATTGCATGGATAGATGATATTCTCACAGCAGCCATTCTCCTCCAACGTCACACTCAGGGGTGGGTGGCTCAAATGTCTGATGTAATGTAACAAAGCTGCATGTTTTGCCAACTTCTCATTTCACACAATGCACTGACTGCCAAATTGCTTGGAAGACACTTTTATGTTGAATGTAATCTATATGAACATTACACAAAAATGTGTGTTTCAGCATAATGTCACTCAATGTTACTAACTGAAAAAGGACATTTCTGAGGTCAGGTTAACAGCAAAACAATTAACTATACTCTGAAAGTGTGATTACAACCAGTGTGTGTTTAGTTTTATTGAATATGATGAATAAAAATGAATGAATGAAAATGAATGAATGTGTCCAAGATTTGTTGATATTTCAGAGTTAATTTATGCCTTTCTCGTCCCATCATGTAAGACTAGTTATTATACTTTGAAATATGGCCCATTGCTGCTCCAGATTTTCACTATTCTTAGTCTTTTCAATTGTTAATCAATTGGAAAGCAGTGATATAATAACAATTAGTCAGACTTCCTACATTTGTACAACAAAGCAGTGTGGCACTTACAGCATATGAACTTCCCACTCACTATGTAAATATGATCTATTCACTAAACTCAGGGGTTTCCTGCCACAACTTTATATGGTCAGGTATGACGTGTAGCTTGTAATGGCTGATGCTAGCAGCTGTTAGCTGAATTTATATAGAAATGTATATGAAACTGACATCACAGAGAAGTCAGTTTGCTGATTTAATCACTTCTCTGCACCTGTGTTATTTTTATGCTGTTAGTATTTGTCATCAGAGTGTATTTGCTACTTTTATCCACAGTTGGCACTATCCAGGAACATTTACATTGGTCTACTTTATGTGTTCATGACTGTATAGTATTTGTCACGAGCTGTAACTCATCAAATAAAGAACTGATAACTGATGTCACTGGTGTTAGTATAACCACGTTCAGTGACATTTCTTTAAAAGTGTTTGGCATTAACTCACTTTTTTGTTACCCATTACAGTTATATGATCGTTTTACCTATTTTGGCAGTAACAAGTAACAAAGTAATTACAGTAATAAATGAAGTAATAATACTGTGTCGGTAAATCTTCACAATAATGCATCAGAATAAGGACATCTGGAGTTAAATGTCAGATTTCCATCAGTTTGGTCTTTCTGTATTTATTAGCACGTTAGTTAGATGTGTTAGTTTGGTGGCTACCAAAAAAAAGAAATGTGACTCCTGGTAGCTGTCATATTTACATGTAGCCATAGTTCAGTATAAGTGGCTGTTTATGGTTTCCTGGTGTGTGAATCCCATAAAAGAGTGCAGTTGTTTGCAGATATCACAGCTAAGCTGCTGAATGGTCAGTAAATTGCTCTCTAATTTCTGTGGCTGCTTGGTTTAAACCGACAATGTCTCATTTTCTGTCTTTACACTTGGTAAATATAAAAGACATGACGTGTAGGTGTAGACTGTCTTGAGTTATTTAAATGCTGCTTTGTCAAAGCTGAGCTGAGTGACAAGAGGAAAGTAACAAGTAGACATTGCTTTTGCTGCTGGTCCAACACTGGTCTCTAGACACAAATCCTAACATCTTTTAAACCAGTCTGTGAATGATTCATGTGGTTAACAACAGCTTTATGACACACAATAAAGATTTTTTCTTGTGTGGACAGACAAACAATATATCTTTTTATATGAAATCACACTTTTTCTCATGCTGTCTCCCACACATTATTAATATGAAGCAGCAATGACATTTGGAAACATCTCTGTACAGAATGTACCTGGTAAATGTTTACTGACACATTCACTTATTTTACTAAATGTCTGATCCTGAATGTGAAACTCAGTCTTAAGTGTCGAAGTCAGTTTGTGTACCTGCCAAAGGAAAAAGTATAGTTTGTAACGAACTAATATTAAGTGTTCACATCCTTCTCACTAATGTTTGTTACCACATTTGATTATATTCTATGGTTGATTCACAAAGGCACTTCACAGATTTGTTTATCATCAGTTAAAAAGCCTCTACATTATAGTTTGAGCAGTCATAAATGCAAGTTAAAAACTTCACAGTGCCCGGCTGAGCAGAATAAAGGCTTTTTAACTGATTTTTTGAGTGCCTTAGATTTTTTTTCTTTCTGTAATTTTAAGCTCGCAATTATGACTGGCCATGCAGAATAAAGGCTTCAGACACATTCAGAGTGCCTTGGATTTCCCATTTTTTCACATGACCACCAAAAAACCTTTTTTCATCCAGAAAAGCTCTGAACTTCACAATCATTAGAAGCTAAGAAACACTTTAAGCTTCTTATTTGTTTATGAAATGACCCAAGATCGGCAGTGTGCCCACTCGCTGCCCTGAGGTAATACTAATTACTAGTGGTGGGACTCGATTAAAATTTTTAATCGCGTTAATTATAGGGTCTGTAATTAATTAATCGAAATTAATC
>JAQMCX010000034.1:3560223-3573970 GCA_029814765.1 Acanthurus leucopareius
GGCAGAAGGCCCAGCTAAGATCAGCAATCCCGGTGCAACCTCAGTCCATGGGAATCTGCGAGATGAGAAAGCACAAAAGATTTATCAATTACTGTAAATTAAAAATGGTCTTTTTCAAATTAAATCAGTGACAAAAAGTAAAAAATGTATATTCTATTCTTGTTTTATAATAGTGCTCCTAACCTATGAGTCAAACAGTAAAATGATGCTGATTCACTGGCCTTGAAGTTACTCCCCATTTACTATATAGTGCATAATATTTGTTATTCCCATTGTTTGTTATTATGCTCTGTGAAAAGTGTGCAACTCATAGTTTGCTTGAAAAACTGCCATAACGGAGCAATAACTGTATCTCAATGTCATGGCACTAATTTCTGGTCAAAACACCACAGTGTGTGATACAAAAACTGACAATTTTGCATCATTACACTTGCTAGTGAGCTTCTTAATTTACTTCTCACTAGAGACAAAACTACTGGTTTTGTGTTTTATGTATGGAGTAGTGAATGAGTGAGGTTTTTTTCTGTAAGCAATAGAGAATATTTGATATACTATGAAATCATTCAGTTTTAAGCTACAGCATATTTGCATTTAATGTCAGCATTTTATCACTGGCTGGCGATTAGTGATGTGTAGCCAGACCTTCAAAAAAATTGCTCTGGCTTTTTTGTATTCCTTTAATCATAACAGTCTATGTGGGTTCTGAGCCCAGGATGTGCTAGTGCCCTTGCAAAATAATGTTGGGGCAACTTATTTTGGTAAAACATTTGCATGTGTGGAGGTGCCCGCAGCATTAAAATAACAGATTCCTTACAAAGAAGAGGATGCTGTTCCCAGCTTGTTTACAATTGTACCATTAGTGACCATGTTAGGGTTAGGGTAAAAATCCATTTTCAGTGTGTAGAGTGCTAGCTTGGAGATGGTTGCTGTCTGAAAATGGTAATGTGCAGGGGATGAGTTTGCCAACTGTAACAGTAAACCAGCCTGTAACCACAGCTTCCTTTCTTTGAATGGGAATAGCTGGCAAACATAATGATAGACAGCTTGGGTATTTTTTAACAAGGGTAGCTTTTATTATTGTTATTATGTCTAACAACAAGGGTGGGTTTATTCTCTTTACTTCTACATTCAGGATACTTGAAAGTTTCAGAGTCCATAAAATAGCCATAAAACATCTGATAGCTATGATAAACCAGACAGTGCAAAGTTAAGCTGAGGTTGACCTAATTTTGTAAAAATGTAAATAATTTGTTACATGTCTAAACTTTGATGCATATGTAAATTTCAGTCATCGGGATTTTTCTATATCAGCGAGAGATATCAATTAGAAACTTTTTGAGCAAACTTGAGCTACTTCCGATTAAAAATAGTTGCCATATTGTTAGCACAACACTGAACAGATAGACATTAGCCTGTCAAGCAACATAAAAAAGAATCTGAATAGCAGTACAGTTGCTTTACAGTCATGGACATATTCTTGTGTTGCATCATATGTTATTAGAAAGCTAACTAACGTTCCCTGGGGTAAGAGTGCAATGCTTGTAAGTTTGCAGGTTAAACAATCATTTAGCTAGTCAGCTGTGGAAATTTTAAAAGCCTAAAAACTTACATCCAAATGTCAACATCAGTCAGTCAAGAAGTTAAATGATGTGTTTCTTATAACAAAATGCTGTCTGTATGTCTGTAATTTTTAACGGCTTAGTCAAAAAAAAGCTTTCCTGTCAACTTTCAAGACTTGCAGTTCTGAGTCAGACAGCATGAATACAACATGAGCTACAGTCCCTGCCAGTAAGAGGTTTATATGTGTTGGTCCACCTACTGGCTTTGGTGTCAATCAAACATATACACTGACATGTCCACTTAGAGGTTTAAGGCCAGTGAGGCATTTTTAATATATCCGGAAAGACCAGTTTACTTTTTTATTATGAAAAAAACACTTTGACATCATTTGTGACAGCAATGGGGGATAACTACTTGTAGCCATTAAGGGATACTGATGAGGGCAAAACAGAAGCTCATGGAAATGCTGAAAGACTGAGGCAGGGAAATACATAGTGACAAAAAGAGAGAGACAAAGAGATCAAGGGTTGTACCCATGAGTGATGCTGGGAAACAACCTCTTCTGCCTGGATGATCATGCTCACATCAAACCATGCCACAGCTGTGCTGAGCTGGCTTTGTGTCACTGGGTGTGAGTATGTGTCTGCATCATTGACTGTATAAAACAGGTCTGCATGCAGGCACGAGTGTTTATACACATACTTTCATGTTTGTGTGCTTTTACATTTGCATGTTTGGATGTATATATATATTGGTAGCTCACATGTAGGTGTGTGTTTGTGTGTATTTCTTGCCTGTTTGTGACATGTAAGGGACCAACAATAGCCTCCCTACTGAGACTCCGCAGAATGACGGCCTCAGATTGACCTTCATTATGAGTCTATGTACAGAGGGTGTCTGTGGGCTGACACTGCCTCTTATGGGGAAACAATGAAATGACAGGGGTCATGCTGCCCACTGCTCAGTGGCACCACACTGCAGTCACCTCACACCAGGATATACAGGTGTATACAACATTAATCACATAAAATATAAAAATCAATATATCTGATCTTTTAAGTTCTTTATGAATGTTGAAATGTTAACTTCAAATTGACTATAAAACAATACCGGAATAATTAGGTTGATTTAAATACAATTCATCAAAAGCAAGAAACATGAATCAATCAGCTTCAAGCACTTTTTTGTCAGCTCTTCAGGGATGTGGCTAATTTTACAAGTGTTTTAAAATAGCAACAAAAAGTGATTCATTTAAAATATAAACTCTGATAAAAGCAGAGCTGAAGTAATCTTCCCGTTGGTCCCAGCTGGCAATCAGAAGGTACTGACAAACATTAACATTTCTATCATAAATATGTTATTTTTCATTAGTACTACACCGTTGAGTAATGTGTCTTTTGCTGCTGGCAAAAAGTGAATAACCAGCAAAGAAGATCTGGGTATGTTAACAAGCTAATATATCAACATGCCTTTGGCAGTACTGTCGTCAATTAGCTTGTTAGCAAATGCTAGAGAAACACAGTTGAAGCAACACACTGTAAGATTAGTGTCAATTATTGCAATCCAAGTTATTTTACTGTAATGTGTGTCTTCCTTTCCTCAGTCATTTTGTTTGCATACAAACCATGAAAAGTACAATATGCACAGACACATAATAGGTGTTGAAAGAAAGATACTCCTGCACAGCACAGCATTGCTCTGAACATCTACAGTGAACTGGAACATATGCTGGGTACTCAGGTTTATTCATGTGTGTATATGGATGTTAACCACAGTAACAGATATTACAGGTAGGACAGTTATAAGTAGTTTTTTGAACATTACATTTACATGTTATGTTAGGTAGCAATCTTTAGTGACTGTAGTTATGATGGAAAAAAAGGAGGAGGTCAGGTGATGCAGCATAAAAGTAAAAACTCTGCATACAGAGAAGTTGGAGTGGATGGTGTTTTGGTTTGCATTTAAGTCTTGACTTTTTAGGGGTAAATTTCTCATGTTTTTTGTCTGTCTTCCATCCTACCTTATTTCAATGTTGATGAGTTTCAACTAATCCTGACTATCCTCTCTTGTTTTTAGTCTGTGTGTGTTTCCTCTTTAAATTTTCATTTTTTCTGCATCTTTTCGTCTGTCCTGCTTTGGCTTCTTGTGTCATTCAGTTCATGTTTAGTTCAGTTCTTGTATTTATTTCTCAGTTCTTGGATTTTCCCCTTTATCCTCTCTCAAATTTTGTTACTTTATTATCAGCTTTTGTTATTTAAGCCCTCCATTTGTTTCCTTTACCTGCTGTCTTGACGGATGGATGAGTCATGCAAAATGCTTAAGTTTCACCCAGGAGGCTGCTGTTTTGTAAAACTGAAAGTCAACATTGACTTATTTTACTTAACTGACTTAATTTGCCTGATATAATGCACTTAAGTCATGTCGAATATCCATAGTTATGTAC
Organism: Acanthurus leucopareius; assembly: GCA_029814765.1. Classification (NCBI taxonomy): domain Eukaryota; kingdom Metazoa; phylum Chordata; class Actinopteri; order Acanthuriformes; family Acanthuridae; genus Acanthurus; species Acanthurus leucopareius. Next base: position 3,564,227 of record JAQMCX010000034.1, read on the forward strand.
TTTGATAACAGAAACAATGATCTTTTCTTTAACCTAAACAGGTAGTTTTGGTGCCTGAACCTAGACAAACTGCATTCATTTCACAAAGTGATGATGAGAGTCCAGTGCAACTGAGGTCCAGTGCACTTTGGACTTTTATTCTCCATATATGTCATATATGTAATTTTTGGAACAGTCAAATTTATCATTTTAGAAATTATGGACAATCAATTTATCAGTCTTCTTGTTATGAGGATGTGTTTGCAATAAAGGTGTAATCAAAAGTGTGATAAGCACTTGGATCTGGCTGGTTGGTGTTGGATCTGATAGAGACTTTTTCAGAACAGACATTATGTGTATTTACAGTTTTCAATTTAAAAAAGCCAAAGCAAATGAGGCAACATGCAGTGGAAACAGACTTTGGGAATGTATTGTGACATGCATGAAGCATTGGATTTAAGTTTCCACCATGTTTATTTATGCATTTTTTTTGTGCATTTGTTTGACATGTTCTTTAAATTACATGTCGTTGAGTCCTCTTCATCTCCAGTAGTTTAATGGCAACTGACTAGATAATAAGTGTTGCTGTCAATCTTGATACGCCCAACTTCTAATATTCATATAACAGCAGGGGAAAGAAATTCACACTTTGTTGGATTTTGGGAAATTCAGTTAAAATCTGTATTAAATCTTCTATCAAATTTTTCATGGGGACTTAATTATTGTTACTTCTTATATGGTAAATGCACAGATGTGACTAACAACTTTAACAATGACTTTGTTGCCATTAACAATGCGACAGTGGTCTAGCATACACAATACTAGGGTGCTGAAACTGAGGCAGTAAAGTGTGATTTAGCATGTGCTTTTCCTACCCTGGCATGTTAAAATGTCTGTCAAAAAAGACCAACTGTCACAGTTTTACTTTAATGGATGTGTGTTATAATGTTAAAGAAGAAATAAAAGCTGAAATAAAGGAAGAAAAAAACAATTACCTCTGTCCATAAGTGATGCTGCATTAAGTAGGCATTGTATCTTTGTCCTTGTAAAATAATAATAATCATTAATTTGCTGTACAGCATTTGTATGCTGTTAAACAAAAATTGGTAATCCATGTATTAAATATTGCATCAGGTGAGGCATGTTGATAATACATTGTGATGAAATATTAACAGCTGCTCACTCACATGCAAGGCCGTACATGAAAGTGTGAGGGGAAATTAGAAAAAAAAAAAGCAGAGTGTTTCGGGTCCTTGGGGGGAGGGTCCTGGGAGCGGTGAAGGGTCCTTTTTCGGATCACTGCTACATAATAAAATAAAGGGCCTTTTCTCTGGTCCCCAGCCTAGTCTGCTGCTGTTTTAAAACTGAAGGACACAAAAAATGGTCCACTCATCTCTAATACTGCCCAGCTCATCGAAAACAGCCCGGAGATGACTTGATTTTGGAAAGTAGCACACTTTTCTCACTAGAATAAAAATGTGCATATGGCCGTCTCAGCAGTCTTGTAGCCCTGCTCAGGGATCAATGTCATTGGTATGTATGGGCCGTCCCACTCTAAGCCTCCAGGCATCGTCTTCAGCACTTTTCAATATGGAATCATCAGAAAGAAAAGTACAATCTCTGTGTTTTTTTGTAATAATTGTATTTCCGCATAAGCGATGAGGATGAGGAGGATTGTCGGTCCATCAGTGATCCTATCTTGCCTTTTTTATCCAGCCTAAGCTTAGATTAATGTTCGTCAAGATAATTAGATGGTTCAGTTTGAACGTATTTATGTGATGGGCAGGACTGTTGCTCTTTGAAAAGCAGAGGACACCATCAGCAAAGTTCCTGTCCTTAGATCAACTGTGCCTTTCTTCCAAAATTATCCTGCTAAAAGCTCTGACGCAGGACTTGAAGGAGGATGTTTTTTTAGTGTAAATGCCTCTGTGCAACTTTAAAAATTGCCCTGGGTCTCTTGGCTACACATAAGCGGAATGAATGAGCTAAACTGGAAAACCAATTCTTTGCAGAGGAGGGATGTGTTTCTCTCACTGTATTTTCTGGGGCAGATGCATTTTCTTTCTCATATTTACAGGGTGAAAGATCTGATGTTATTAAGTCTAGCAGTAGAGCCCTTGGTTTTGGGTTCATGGAAACAGCTATATTTATGAGAGGAAAATAATTTATGAATGTGTCATTTATTGTCATGTAAAACACACTGAGCCACATTAAAGAATAATAATAAAAGCCTACGAAGGATGGGTCTCTTGTTCAGAAGTGCAATTCAATCAGTATACAGGTAACACTGCTTGGGGACAAGCCTGTCAGAGCTCAGTCTGCTTTGGTTTGTGCAGTCTCTATTGTAACTGGCATTGAGAAAAATACAAACCTCTAGTGTATTGAAACGTACCTCCAACACTGTCAAAACTTTAAGTGGTGACATAATATTTGCAGATGAAAATTGAAATATGGTTAAAGTTACAGTTATAGCTCACACTGTTTAGTTCAATGTCCAAAGCGGGCAGCAGTTGTCAGCAACAAAGCTCCCATAAACATCTGTCCTTCTCAGCACCAAACAGCAGTCAGACACCGTTAGCACAGAGCAGCTAAAAAGTCAGATTTTTTTTCTCTGGAGTTTAAGGAGATGAATACAGAGCAGAGAGTGAATGTCGGACTTTCAGTTCTCAGATGACCAGACACGAGTCCACATGAAGCATGATGTTACTTCGTGACTACTATGAGCTGAAATGAAGACAACTGTTTGTTAAAAACACAATAGTCACTGAAGGGGCTACATGTAACATTTTAGTGCCAATTATAGTACAATTTTATTGCACAGAGTCATGTGAATTAAAGTCAGTTTAACTCTCATGACTTTTCTTTCATGACTTATTTGACCTAAACTTAACTGATGCATAACAATATAGAGTGAAATGTTTTTGATGCACAGGGTTTATGATCTTGTGGTTAAATTCCTAACCACAAGATCATAAACCAACTGTGAGGAGTTCAGCTCACAGTAAAGAAAACTCGGATGTCTTTTAGTCAACATTCATTTCACTTTCATACACTGTCATACACTCCTTAGGATGGTTTAAACTAGACAGCAACCCTGTACATATATCACACAATTTGACCTCTTTATGGAATTTGTCCTAAAATTTTAAATTGATGATATGTTATGGCCAAAAGTGGGAAACAGTCAGTGAATATATTCTTAAGTTGTGGCTTCAAAAAGTTAACCAAAGTACACTTGTCTTTGAGTTAAAAGCTCACGGTCAAATAAACTTGTAGTCTGAAAAAAAATAATTACCGGTATACACCTTTCAAGGCATTACCTGTTTTCAATTAATTACCGTACTATGCAATGGATTTATATGTGATCATAAATCTTAACAATCACTGTATTAAATTTTTTTTTCCAATAATTATTCATTTTGAAGTAATTGTTTTGATTTAAAATACGTCTAAAATAAGTATCAATTAGCCAATTAGTAGCAAGATGTAATGAGAAATATATTCAGTAGTTTCTTTATTGACAAATACATTTTGTTAACACTTTCAAGTTAGGTTTGTTATTTGTTGCTTCATAATGATAACATCAAACTTAATTTATGTAGCACTTTTCTTAGCAATAATACAAAAAACATCACGAAATGAAATAAAAACAAAAACTAAATTTCAATAAAACTGTGATAATAAAAAGTAATAGATAAGATAAAATAAAATGAAATTCATACAAAGATTAAAAAAAGCTTATCTACTGAAGTGTTTTCCAATTTTATGACATATCACTTTTTATTTGTCTTTTAACTTTTGTAGCTTTCATTATTTCAGGCCTATCTTTTATGGACACAGCGGCCCATTTATTCAGACAAAGAAGCTGAAGATAGCAAATGCCATTTTTACGGAATTTACTTCCCATCAGTCTCAGCTCTCCTGCCAGCAATGTCAATATGTCTTCAGAGGCCCTGCCCCCCTATCCCTCTCCAGCCACAGGAGGTGTGTTTGGTTCACGGCTTTATTTCAGATGCTGGCGCATTCAGCCGAGTTTACTCAGAGGGCCACTCTAACATGAGTGATCTCACACTCTAGATGGGATGCAATCTGTTTTTTCCCAGGGCTCTTTGTCTAATACTGCTAATTAGAGAAAGAGAGAAAAGGGTCAATTCTCTCTGTGTGTTCTCTGTACACACTCTCTCTCCACTCTCCCTCTGTGTTCCTCTCTCTCTCTTGCTCATTCTCTCTCTATTGCTCATTCTCTCTACCAATTACTGGATTAGGAGGCACACTACCAGGAGTCACTTAGAAACCCTGGTGTACATGCGCTGTCACTACCAATATCAAGCTAATGGTCACTGTAACACAGCCTTGAAAAGCCCTGTGGTTTGTGACCAAAGTTGGCCATTAGCTGATTACTGCCCTTAATGTGGAACAGCAGGCAAATAATGGACAGTTTTATTCCTAAAATGAAGAAACCACCTCAATAAACACAAAAATAGCATTCAGTTCGTGTGCATAGCATTAGGGGTAATGATTGTATTAACTGTGTCACAAATTTTAACCACATTTTGAGAGACCTTGCAAAAGAAAGTGTGAATAAATGCTTGTTTTTATTCACTAATGTCATACTATTATTAGGGTATGGCATATCAAAATATGCAGTTTGTGGCAGCAGTTTTCCACTTGGGTGTTGTTAAAGCATTGCAGAATAATAGTACACATAGAGCTAATGTAATTAATTGAGCGCCACGCAAACCTCGAGCACAGAAAACAATGTAGAAAATATGATTGACGTATAGTATTTCTCTTTATTCCATGTTTTAATTTAACAAACATTGCAGTCTTTTCATCACTCCACAAGAAACAATGTTTTTTGTCCGCTGCTATTTTTTTGTCTCTTCAGTAGATGAGAGGCTTCAGTGGATGCTTTAATTACAAATATTATATTTTATGATTTATTTGCCAAGTCTGTTTCCATTGCACTTTGTTGCATTGTGCTTTTATATATACACCAACTTTTCTACATCAGCCTCATCTTAAAAACTTTTTTGTGAGATACCATGATTTTTTTTTACATTTTTGGCATAACTACTTTCTGCTATTTTTATGCACAAATTGCAGAATGCACATAAAAATGTTGAATGAAAAAGCTTCTACTGATGTTTACAGAGATCTATGCGTGCAGTGAAACCTGCACAGCCAAGTGAACCATCCAGATGGTCTATAAGACATTGCATACATAGCAAAATATCATTTGGCTCCGCTTCTGTGCTTTTTTTTTCACAGTTTACTCTCTTCATATCATTTTTTTTAGACATGTAAAAGAATGGGCATCTCAATCAAAAGGGTGTTTTCCAGCCAACAGAACGCTGCCAGAATGCACCATCTGTTCCTACTCGGGGCAGAGGTAATACAACAGTGTGTTAACGCAGCACCAGCAACCTTTTCTTGGCTGATGTCAGTAGAAGTTGGTCCTGACCATTTGGTCAGTTGCGTAGCCTTGAACCCCCACTTTAATCTTCACAAAAGTAAGAGATGGAGACCTGAGTTGTGTAAGGTTAGTCCCCTCTCTGCAGCGAAGCAGGATTCAAGCCAATATTTATATGGCACATTGCATACAACAGGCATAGAATTAATGTGATTAGATGCGTGGATGCAATGTGTATTGTGGTGTGTGTCTGTCTAAACATATATATATATATATATATATATATATATACACATATATAAAAGAAACACCTACAGGTAACAGATGGTTGAAAAACGTCATGAATATACAAGTTGTGATAAATGCAGGAGTGTGAAATGCAGGCTGCAGCGTGACCTTCCTGTAGAATCAATTGAGAAGCGCGAGGGAGATTCTGCATGATCTAATCATGATAACATCTGCTGTTTAGATGAAAGGTCTTTAATTCTCAACCTTGAACAGTATCAAGCACTGAGATGATAGCAGTATTTCCCTTGGCAATGATTGGAACGACTGAGAAACAAGATGGGACAGAACTTAGCTTAGAGAAACAGACCTTCCCTGGTGGCTGCAAATGTAGTTATGCAAATTGGACACTCATGGGTAAAGGCATGATGACTCACACATGGGACAATTTTCACAAAGATGACTCTCTGCTCAGCACTTCAATAGAGGGATGTGTTGATTTTCTGGCTCAGAGCTTTTTATGTTGTTTTCCTTCTGATTTTGCAACACAACAAACCTTAGAATTTCCCACAGATCCAACAAAATGCACCCTAAGTTTTCCCTGAATTAAGTTGTGAGCTTAAATCACAGCAAATCAAGCCTCTTTTGAAGAGGAAAGGCCTATCACACACATCCCCGCCCCTTCTGCTTTTTAGCCAGCCAACAACTTGACAGTGCTTAATTGATTAAACTATGAATGCCTTCGAAGGCTCAGCTCCACCAAGAAATGCAGTGCACAGACACCGTATGGATGGCAGGCGACAGCAGAGAGCCCGAAATCTCCAAAATGACTCATGGGTGCAAGAGAATATGGTGTTGATTATATAATTGTGTGCATGCCTACTCCAGTAAGTCTCATTGACTCCAGCTTTCATGCGGCACTCCTATCGTCAAAAGCACATTTACTTTCCCGTGATGCGTGTTATGGGTATGTGGTTTGTGTGTCTTACTCGCAATCTCCTGCACACAAAACTTTTCTGATTGTTTGCTTTCATTTGATCCGTCAACATTGTTGTGTTTATGTCCATGTTGTTTGTTGACTGGGATTGTTTATTGCATTTACGGGCCCAGTTTTATCATTAAGTTTCTCAGCAGCTCATCATGTTGCCAACTGGCTACACAATAAATTGCACTACAGTTACATTATGCATAGCCTTTTAGGGCCGATGCTGAGGGTCCCGACAGGAGATCCAACACACTGACTATAAAGAGGAACTCCCCCTCCCATGGAAGGTTTTCACGGTTTATTGTTTTACAGCTTTGAGTAAAAGTAGATTTAATGTGGCTTTTTTCCCACTTAATATGAAATAATGTCAATAAAGATGCAACTGTTGAAGTGCCCAAACAACTGTTGTGTGTGCACTCTCCTCAGTCTCAGCCCATAAAGCCTGGAACTCCTTCAGAGTTGTCACAAGTCTCTGATTGTCCTCTCTTACTGGTCTCCCTCTTGCACATTTGCTGAAAATTTCAAGGAAGGCCTACTCTAGGCACATTTACAGCCTTGCCACACTCTTTCTGTTTCCTAATGATTGATTTAACTGGACTCCAAGGGATGTTCATTGCCTTGGAACATTTCTTGTATCCATCCTCTGACTTGGGCTTTTCAATCATCCCTCTGCAAAATTGGTTAGAGAGGGTGAATACTTATGCAGACATTTATTTTGTATGCTGAATTTGTAACTAGCCATGTTACTTTCTAGAGATCTCTCCTCATTAAACTAGCCTTTTCTGTTGGTCACTGTCAAAAAAAGCTCCTGAAATTGAGTTTGATTCAATATTGAATGAAAACCTCTAAGGGGAATCACAGTTTTTACAGGTTCTGTGCCATTTTCTCGTCTATGTGGTGAATCTCTCTCAGGCCTGCCTTGGACCAAACTCTGCACACCTACAGTAGATGGAGTATCTGCCCAAGCCAACTAGGACAATCAGGATTTGATGAAGTATACATGCAAAGCAATGTCTTCTCTCTCGTGACTGGCTGCCTGCAGGGGCGGGTGTTGGAAAGATGCCACTGTGGAGAATCTTTAGAGGGATTACCAAACAGTGCTTAATAAAGAATGTGGATAATTAGTTTCATCCACGGCATTTGCCAATTGTTATTTATATCATTTACGACATGGTTGATTTACAGATGCAAATTCCACATAATCCACACATACTTGCTGTGCCAACCGGTTTGCGAGCTGCTGCTGGCAGTTTGACTCCTGGTTTAAGATTCTGATCTCGACAGTGGAACTTATTTCTCAAAGGAAATTGCGGAGGAGTCACCTCTTTGTCAAAGCTGTCATACGATTCTTCATACCAGCCGCCATATATTCTACCACCAATTAAACTGCCCATTTGATAATGAATAACCAGTGTTTATGCTGATTTGAAAGCACACATTTATCCAGTGTGTGTTTATACCTCATTTATTTTCATTCACCCCTCTTGCTCCTCAGCTGGAGCCTTCAAAGTTTATGATGCATGGCTGGGAAATTTTCTTTTAGTCCACATGCCTGTAGATTTATCCCGCTCCGGTTGAAGCAGAGGCAGTTTGTGTTCATAAAAAGAAGCTTTCTCCTGTTATTACAAGGTGCAAGGAGAGTGGATTGAGTGCAGTTCAGGGTGAAAAATCCTTCACACATAGAATTTGGTCCCTTTGCTCTGATTCAACTTTGCTGCACTTTTGTGGTTGTTGCAGGTTCACTCTCCCCAGTATAAGCCAAACAGACTTAACGAACAATTAGAAAGTGTAAGACCATGTCACGTAAACCTTATTTCAGCTCCTGTAACTTTCTTTGCTGCAATTGACCACCTGTACTGTACTAGTGAAGAAAACATGATAATATGCTGTAACTGCATGAGACAGTTAAGTTTGGGTGCCTGCACTTTGCCCTCAGCAGTTTCTTTTTTATCTTTTTGAGCTGGACAGATTCACATTCAGCACGTCTCTAGTACCATCTTTACTGAAGGTGCCCAGAGGCCAAAACAAAAAAAAGTGGAGGAATCGAACCCCTTCACATAAGGGCTCACTTAAGTGTGCACATACATAATGTATGTCCAGCTGAAGGTCAACTACACCAACTGGGCTGAAAGATTTCTCCACCACAATCATTGAGTCAAAGTTTTAATTTGTTCGGCATTTTGGTTTATGAATAATTACTTACAATACGAACAATCCCATCAGCCTTTTTTTTCTCCAAACTGCCCAACATAAGAAAGCTAACCCTGGACTTAGATTGTGACTGTGCCTAGCATTATAGCATTAGCATTATGCCTGTCAAACATCATTTTGAGCATCTTGGCAGGCTAATGTTAGCATTTAGCTCAAAGAGCCGCTGTCTGTAAGTTTTTACAGCCTCACAGAGCTGCTCAAGATGCTCAAGACTCAATTTATGAAATAATTCTTGTTTTATTCCAACTTATTCACATACACCTTAATTTTCTTGATATGTCTTAGTCTCATCAATATAACTCAAAGAGTAAAAAACAGCTACTTCAAGCAAAATTGCTAAATCGTAATACAATGGGGGAAGATACATTAGCAGTCAGATGATTATCCAGGTTTTAAACAAATTAACATTTGTGTCAGAATATCTGGCAGTAAAACTCTCGAAAGTATAAGGGCCTTTCTATAGCCAGTGTTTTGTTTTCCCATTCAGAGTTACTGTAGAAATATGGTACAGCAAACTGGCAGACTCCACTGAAGAGGACCTGCTACCTTTGCAGATGTAAAGGGCTCATTCTAAGGAAAAAACAACACAAAACACTATCATTGTTGGATGATTACAGGCCATTGAAAATGTAATTATGATTGTTAAATTCAGGCAATGCTAATGGATCTCTATAGTCACTCACTAACTAATTTTTAAACATTAGGGGCTCTATTTTCATAGACCAGGTGCAGGCACCTGCCCTGCGCTTCGCCTGCGCCGCGCCAACAGGGTTTGTCCAGGGTATTTTGCAATTTTCATGCACGGCGCAGTCCGGTGCAGTCCGGTGCAGTCTGGCGCAGCGCAGCCTGGCGCAGCGCACCCACGCCTCCGTCCCTCCCACCGGCGCAAGTGGCAAAGAGGGAGGAGAGAAGGCGTGAGTGGGTTTAACAC
>JAQMCX010000034.1:3574070-3585856 GCA_029814765.1 Acanthurus leucopareius
TTACCACTACACCGGGCGCGCTTTGCCTGCGCTGAGAATAGACCAGGTTGGAGCTGGCGGGCTTTCAGCGCACCTTCCGCACAGTGTTTTGGCATGAAATTGTCACTGCGCCAAGCTGAATCGTCGACACCTCCCCCTGGTGCGCCACCACACCCATCTTGGCGCAGCCCGGTCTACCAAATTGCCAAATTGTCTGTGCACGGTGGTGCGCCGGACGAAATTACCACTGCGCGGGGTGCGCCACAATCCGCCACCCTGCACTGCGCCACGAAATTAGAGCCCTAGGTCTGACTAACATGGGCCTAAATAGGACTAAACTGAGCTGTCAGACAGTTAAAACCTTTGAGCTTCTTTTTGATGTTTCCACAGTTCAAGTTTTTTATATTTACCTTGATGGGCAAAACTATCTCCAAATCTCTAACATAAACACCATTTTTTAACAGAAATGTCTGATTTTTTTCATGTCATTATCATTTGTTTAGATTTGGTCATGACATTAAAATTCAACATATTGGTCTCTTAAAGTATGTTTGAAAGTTCACATTACTTCGCTTTTAGACATTTTTATGACTGAACTGAAACTCGGGCATTGTGACTAATTGGTTCATCTTACATTCTCACTCCTGATCATGTGCACCTCAGCTTACTTAAAAGATGGTCACAATCTTAAATTCTCCACACCTCCTGGTGTAAGCAGTGGCATCTGAAATTAAACCACCATGTTCTCAACCAGCCCAACTATCTAAGCAAAGAGGTAAACATTCCAGAGTTTGAGGTATGACACAGATCTCAAAACGATGAAATGCACAAGGAACTGCTCTCCCACACTGATGAAAAAAGGGTCCACAGATAAATACAGTTCCAGATCAATGATACATTGAAGACAGTGAGCCTTTTTTGGAGAACAGGGCTGATTCAGTGGAGCAGATTAGAGTTGAGTTGGTAGAAAGTGGAGCTAGATTCCACTCAGAGAAAGGTAGCCCTGGAGATTTAGGGGCGAGAATTTGCTACACGCATCGTTTGCTTCTTTAATTTAAGGATCCTAACAGGAAGAGTGGTGCTGTATGGCTGAGCGACTCCATCCCTCATTATAAAATGGCTGCTTGTCTCAGTCCATAGGCTCGATCCTATTACTTCTACTGTTGCAGACACAGGTTATTATAAAGCTCTGCAACTTATTCACAATGGGGCTGCTGTTGGGGAGTGGCTTCTACTTTTATGATTTGAAAAGTTGGACAAGGACTATGACATAGATTCTTTGTATGTGTCATTCTGTGTGTGTGTGTAGCAGTGGGCTGCCTTGATGTTAGCCTGACAGTGTTAAAGCCTGTGCGTGGGATGTGTTTGTATTGAGAGAGGTACCACTCTGCCACGTAAAAACCATCATAAACTGTCATTCTACAAATAGACCATTCTATCATCCTAAATCATTTTATGCTCTTCCTCTCAGTCCTTCACTCTGCGCGTACTTATAAAGAATCTGTCTCCGGCTCTCACCTCTTGACTTCCAAGTGGAGTGAAGCTGCTGTATTTTATCATGCATTATGCCTCCCATGCCTGATTCCTCTTGCTTTTCAATCACTTTGCTCGGGGATCCGATCCAAGCCCCGGCTGCAGCCAGAGCGATAATAATGCAACCAGATAATGCATCCAGACAGTCTATTACTCTGATGGCCAGCACAATGATGTCTGAGATTTCTGACCAATTTCAGGCTCTTATGACTCTCAATTTGTACTGTAGGTTCACAGCAACAGCAGTGCAAAGAAGGAGAGGAACAGCATGTAAGTCTCCAAAAAACAAAGGAACTACCTGTATTTTGTCTCCGAGCTGCCAGACTTTCAGCAGTTTGTTACTGCTTGTTTTCATCAGCATCTAAGCACAGTGATGAAACCAACAGTGCTGCTTCTGTCCAGCTGACAGGCCATCCAGATATCAAAATCACTTCTTCTTGCTTGCTCACTTTGTTCTAGCCTCTTGACCTCTTTTTGTTTGGTTGTCTTCATTTTCATAACCTTTATTCATTCATCTTGCTGTCACTTTCACTTACAGTGTGCACCCTCCTTCCTCCCATGCAGCAATCTGATGTAAGGTGTTACTTCAAGACATATTTAAGTCCAAAGAGTAAAGTGGTTTTGACTGTAGGTGCTGCAACAGCTGGTTACCTCGTGTTTGCCTTCCAAACAGTCATAAGCATGATTAGGTATTCTAGAAACAAAGAATCTGAAATGCATGTACACTGGATGTACAAAAAAAAAACATTCAAATTGAATATAATCCAGAGTTTTGCAAAATACTCTTGAGATTATTCTGAGATTATTCAGTCTGACAGTCTGTCTGACAAATTCCCAGGTCATCAAATACCCCCATCTTGTCACTTTCTTAATATTAAACACAAACACACAAAGTAGCCTTTATCTTTTGTATGAGACACACAGCACCAAACTCCATTATAAAGCCATCTGCATCAATATTTGACGCTCATACCAAATGCTCCACCTGACAAAGTAGAAAGAGTGAAAAAGACTCAAGAGGGGTAGATGTTGAGTAAGTGGTTGGTCACACACAGGACTTCTGGCCAAGTTTGAAAGATGTGTTATGTTAAAAGTGAAACTAGAAGCATAAAGCCAATGATCATCATTTTCTAAACCTAACCAAGTGGTTTTGGTGCTGAAGTCTAACCACCCAGTGACCACTGCACAACTGCAACTGTTTCATAAGGTGAGAAAGGCTTGCTCCTAACACACACTCACTAAAGGTTACCTTGTGCACCTGTATGAGATGAGAAGGGGCAAGACAAAACTGTGTGAATATTTGACACCCTGGGATAACAAGCGTACTACTTGTACTACCCGACAAATTTATAGTTTTTCTCAGACAATGTTAAATTTCCATGAATGAAACTAATCTACTACAGATTTTTCACAATAACATTCTTGCAGCCTTCCCTTTGCCAATAAGTTTTTTGATAGAAACAAAAGTCTGCAGGCGTTTTTATTGTCAGTAGCTGAGAAATAGAAAAGTGAAATGAACTAAAACTAGAGCTCTGGCAGAAATCATTCACAGTTTATTATGTTGTGCACTACATTTGCTGTCTGCTGTTTTATTTGAGTGTCTGAATTCTTAGAATAAAAACTAATATCTATCAGTAAACACATCAGTAAAATACTGCAAATTTCACAATGACAAGGAAAATGAATGTCTGTAATATAAAATAGCTTAATGAATTTGTAATCGTGAATTTTCTAATGTTTGTTAGTCTCTCTGATTAAATGCTCAATGTTAATTAGAACGCAGAATATGAAATGCAGAAAATCAAACAGAGTAGCAGCATGTAAATAATACAAGAGTGGTATATAATTAAAATGTGAATTCAGAATGGGTCATTCTGTAACTGATCTTATCTTATATAAATATCAAGATAAAAATATCTCATGACGGAATAGACTAAATAATAATAAATGCAATGTTATGAGATTATTCAGTGTTTTAAATACTAGTCTCTGTACACTTTTGACCCATTTAGGTGGATATTTTTAACATGTTTCCATCCTGCAGTTATTAGCTTATCAGTTGCTACCAGCAACCTGAACCATCTCAGGCCAGACTGTTTTTTCCCCTCACATTTCTTCTAATAGATAGAGACTAGAGCAAGACTGGCCTCTGTAAAACCTGGTTGTTATTCTCAGGTCTGAGCTGACTCTTGTCTTCACTTGTGCTGCTTTTAACCTTCCTGTTCTTGTCATTAGGAATTACCAGAACCAGTGGAGGGAAGTCAGCATATGGTGTCTGGACTGAGGAGGGAAAAAATAATAATAAATGAACAGAAACATTAAAAACCTATGTTATGGACAAGATTGCAAATGTATCATCCAAAGTCTAGCTGTTGTCAGTCAATAGACTGTTATAAATGGATGCACCAAAGTCACAAAATCTCACTGAAATGTCAGTTGTTGTTATCCAGCTGTATTATGGGGGTGCAGCAGATAAATTTACTCTAATGACTGTTTACTTCTTTACGTCTTTTTAATTATATTAAATCCTATTTTTTCACTAATTAGGGTCTGCAATTTTCTGCAAAATTCATTCAGTCATTCAGCTTCTGAAAGTAGTTTTATTAAAACTGTGAGCGCATGCACAGGGAAGTCAAAGGCAACAATACATGCATGTAACCTAATGTGTTTACATTTGTAGTTCCTCTCTGTATACTAATAGTTCCAACAAGTTTCTGCTAATGCAAACTGAACATTTTCTACTGCTACTACTTTACACTAAGGCTTTGAAACTATTGTCAAACTAGAAAATGGCTTTTATTTTGAAGCAGCCACAAAATATGTAGTTTTTCTGTCAACTTCATTACTGGTTCTATATTAAAAGTGTTGTGGTTCACTTAAAAGGGTCTGCAAGTTCTAAGGTTTTAAGTAATGAGCATACTGAGAATGTACTTTTTTGATTGATTGTTCTATCTATTAAATACCAAAAGAACCCAAAACAACATCAACAAAATAATTACATATAATATCTTGGTCAAGCACTTTAAATTCCTGAGTTGCCATATTTATATTACTTGTTTTGTCTGATTAACAGTTCAAAAAGCCAAAAGAAAATCTTCCCACTATTAAAGAAGGCTTAAAAAACACACAAAATATTTACATTTGAGAAGCTGAAACCAGTGAGCATTTGACATTTTTGCTATAAAAAGAAAAGGCATAGTCAAAATTATTGCAGACACATTTTCACGTCAAGACAGGGATATTTCTGCACTTTTTGTCAGTAGATCGGTTTAAATTATTCAGTGAGGAGCTGTAGAAGAAGAAACAGCTACTGCGTTGTGTTAGATGAAGAGCTACAGAAAACAGCCTGCAAGCCTCCAACTTGTCATCAGTGTAAACAACTCTTTTTACAATGCTGTCCAGTTGTATAGTTGTAATTCCTGTCATACCCACAGCATAAGACCTGATCAGGCTGGCTGATGAAATTGTGCAGGTGTTCCAGCCAAATAACTGTCTGCTTTTATTGAAACAATCTAATGTGAACATTGTTTCAGCCAACAGTTTGCTGTCGATCTTCTGCTGTATTTCTGACTGAGGAGCCTGTAAAATGTGTTCAGTGCCTACTGTGATCAATACATGTCATTGGTAATAAAACTCTGGAACCTGTTTTATTGAATTATTAAAGCACACTCACCATCAATTACCACAAGTGTCACCAAATTAACAAGACTGAAATCCTAAACCTGCATTAACTTGTCCTCATGCAACTTGAATGCAATAGAAACCAGCTGTAAACACATCACTGAAAGATATTACCATACACAGCTTTTATACAAAATTTTAGACAAGTTATTATAGCAAGCTTGTTTGCAAGTTTGCTTGTTTGTACTTTCACCAGTTCTGAATCACCTCCAAAACTGCAAGAACTGCAATTTCTGTAAATATGGATTTTACATTGAGCATCAGAAGCTTACATCTGTTATGCTCCTCTTTCTTCTTTCTTACACAATTCTTTCTTCTAGACTTTCTCCCTTCTTTTGTTTGTACTGCACTTCTTTATGTCTTTCCCTTCTTTTGTTCTCATTTTATTTCTTTTCTCACTTTTTACTTAACTTTTCACTTTCTTTGCTGCTTATTTTTTGTCTTCTCTTTTTCCTTAAGTCCATTCTTTCTTTCCTCCCTACAAATCTGCTTATTTTGTCTTATTTAGTTTCTATCTGCACAGCGAGACTAAACACTTCTCAATAATCAAAGTTTGGATGTTTATGACATGCCCTAATGTAGAACTAATAATTATTATTGACTAATTGAGTCTGCTTGCGGCTGGACAGAACTCAATTTATTATGAATCTCCAAATTGGGACCTTTTGACTTTGGATTGAATAACTACCTAGGAGTCAAGCAACATTGCTGGTGTCAGCACAATGCCCACGTGAGTATTTTAGGCATTCATGCAGTCCCAACTAATTGATATGTGTTACAGAGTGGGATATGCTGATGAGCCAGAGTCATTAGCTGAAATGTGAGGAATAATCATTTTGTTTCAGGGCCATAGGCCAAAGCCAGAGATAGACGGCTCATTGTAATTCTCCAGCCAACTGAGCCACAAAGAGAAGTAAGCCCACCTGGATGAGGTCCAAAAGCTACTCCTGGAAGTCAAGCTCTTCTTAGTTTATCAGAGACAGGCATCAATATTCTCCAGGCTGATTTCAATAGGTACACAGATCATTAAGTGAGGTCTCAGGAGTGACTTCAAATGAATCCGCAATCAGCCTGATAAAATGCTTAAAAAACACATTGCTATCTGCCCATCTGTTTGGCAACATTTTCCGTTTTTGCCGGCTGCATTTGGATATGTGTAAGTATACATTAAGTCTTTTTATGGTTCTCATGATTTCAAGTCCAAGTCTCTTTGCAGATATATTATTTTGACTTTGCAAACTTTTTCTTCTCCACAGTTAGCTATAGTATTTGCTGATTCCTATTCTTTTCCCAATGAATCATTCAGCTATTAACGTGACTACAGTAAGCAGTGAGTACAGTAAGCTACAATGCCTAAAAAATACAACAACTGTGGATCAGCTCTTGCATGATTGTGTGATACAACTGGGCTTATTTAACATGGCACTGGTGATTACACTACAACAATTTTGTGACCCTTTTCCATTTGCACAATTTGTCTCATATGAAAAAGGCTTTAAGCCCTGTGAAAAATTGCCTTTGTGCCTCATCTTTTTATGCCGTCTAAACCAGGGAAAATTGGGTCACAGAAAAATATGAATGAAACACACAGCGAAAGCTGACTTGGTTGCCTAGGAGCCCCTGTGTTGTGCAGACTGAAGTGCGGAAGAGGAGGGAGGTTTTACATGGAGGTAGGGGAGCATTCAGCAGCCTGCTCCAAGCTTCATAATTGTGGACCATGAGGGGCCGAACCCTCATGTAGATGTCAGTGTGACACATCTGGCTCTGATGTCTCTGTTCTGAGTGAAGGGTTTGGATGAAAGCACTGGTGGAGGAGCCCTCCAGGCTGTTTATTCAGCCCACTGATATGACCCAGTGCCAAATAATTTGTCTTTGCTTCTTCTGCAACATATTCAAAAATTAATTTCTTGTTTATTTGTTTTTTCTGCAGATGACAGTAAACATGTCTGAATTTAATCCCTATGATATCCTATAATAAATTAATAACTAATGTTAATGTTATGACCAACAATTTTAATTATCTACAGGTTGCTCAGAGAAATAAATGTTTCCATAATCTGCACGTTTGATGACTAAATATTACAAACCCAAGAGTTTTCAGTCTTTACTTTGAAAAGAAAGCCAGTCAGAAGCATGAATCAGAGCTGTAACAAATTCATATTGCTCCCCTGGTTCCCTGTGGACTTTCCTTGTATGCAAGCAAAAGTTCTGTTTACATTTTTGCTCCACTAAAAGAAATTGTGTTAATGTTAATTAGTGCAATTCTTTCCTCAAAAAACATTGACAAACACAGGTTGTACAACGAATCAAAGTTGTATTCCTTTATGCTGTATTAATAGAACATTTAGGCTTACATGTGATTAATTTTACAATAAATTAGTATAAACTCTAGCAATATCGGGCAACAATTTATAGACATAGACAGGAAATAATTTATAAGATTTTTTTTTTAATTTGAGTCCGGTGCTGTCAACAGGAGCAACAAAATGATAATGATAACATAGCACACATCTTGTTAATAAAACTAAAGAAACTTCACAGATTTATACTCAGTTTCCAAACCACTAAACCCTTTATAGTGTTTCAACTGTCTCAAACCTAAGCTTTTCTTTTAAGAAAATGAACAAGCCTTTCATTCAGGAACTACAAACACACACCCCAAACTTTGCAACTTCAGTTATGCTCAATTGGTGCATTTTCTTAAACCAATTTGCTCATATCAAAAATTAATTGACTAATCAAGCATAGAAAAAAGGCTTTTATTCTGGAAGGCGGGTTGTTGTATTAACAGAAATCTTTGTCTGATATCACACAGAATTGTCAACTCTGTTTCCGTCTTCTGTGGAATCCATCAGCTCAACTCAGTGGTTGCCTGGTTAGTTTATTGTAAAACACACTTCATTCAAAGAAAACAAGACCAGAGCAGTGTGAAAAAAAGAAAATAATTCTTTCTTCTTTTTGAAGAGGGTCAGTGCAGAGGATACACTCAAGTGCAATTACTTGTTCAAGTTCCATCAAGTATAGAGACTAGAGAACTGGCTGTCCATATCCTAATAACCAGTATGAGAGTCCATTCTGAAAGCTTTCACATTTTTATAGTGCTTAAATTGCAACAGAGTAAGACTACACCCATTGACACTCCTAAACTGCAGAAGTCCATCAGAAATCCTCTTCCCAATTTAATAAAATCTATAAGCCTAGTTTTGTTCATAGAGTTTGGTCTTAGTGGGGTGGAGGGTCACAGGCTGGTGTCGTTCTCCACTTCAATGGCCCTACTATCACTTAACTCAGAGATTTGTCTGCAGTGGCTTGATAACTGGATGAATCCCTTTAATCTATTTTAATGTAGCCCTGATCCTTTCACGGGTGTTTCTAGTTTTCTGCCAACCACACACACGCACACACTTCCTGTTACATTCACAAGCAAGTGACAAGGCTGGGTGTAACTCTGGGATTATGTTGTTGCTGTCCAGGGGTGAAGCCTTTGGGGAACAGAAGTGATAAATTTCCTTTTCTACATGTTGTCTTTGATCCATTCTTTTAAGATAAAGTGCACAGTGTCTCTGAAACAAGAGAATACAAAGTTTGCAGTGTATCTGTAAGAATTCTAATCTTCTTAACTAGAATGCAATGTTTCTACCAATCTCATTCACCCACAACTCTAAACTTTAACAATTTACACGTTCATTTAGCCAATACTGAAACAGAAATGAAAAAATAATATGATATTTTTGCTTAAGTACAGTAAGTATAGTTCTTTGACTATTTGTTGAGAAACCAGTATATCTATTTACATGTTTTCAATTTAACTTTTGGGGATATCTTCTTCCTCATTTCCATTTTATTAGACCAAACTAAGCTACTTAGATCCTAACTGCAACACCGTAAGGCACAGAAATGAGAATGGTATCACAATCTCAGAAACAAAAGACTGCTTGATACATGCTACAAACGTTAGCATGCTAATGTTTAGCATGTAGATGTGTTTTTAGCATTTTAATTGTGTTGGGGGTTTGCAAATTATATAGTAAAAAATGCATAAATGCAACTACATTACGAAAAACTTAAACATAGCCTACACTGACAGACAGTGTTTTTTATTACTTTTTTATATATATATACAGTAGCACAAGGTTTATCTATTTTTTACTGCATGATTACTGTGACCTGAAGATGTGCATCACTACCACCTACTATAATAAAAAGTAAATGGACATAAACGGAAGTGATTTATGAGGCACTGTGTTAATCATCTGATATTTTTAGTAGTGTATTATTAGCACAATATTAACATTTAACTTTTAAATATCACAGTTATCATCAGTTTCACTCACTGTCCACATCCGTAGGTTGAATTGCTGTAAATTAGGGAAATTAAAGTCATGGGTTTACCAAGGTAATTTTTCATTTATCAAGGTAATGATGCATTTAATTTTAATGCCTTTGTGAACTTCCGGGGTATCACCTGTCAGAGAGGAAGTTGCTTGACTTGTTGCTAAGGGCCCACTCAAACACATCATATGGACAAGGTAAGGTTAGACGACAGCCTACTGCTTTCCCAAGTCTCAAAAAATATTTCTCACATATCCTCCTGTCCCAGCTGAGGAATGACTCTGCTGCAACAGCACGACAGTGATAAATAGAAGTGTTCAGGTGACTCATAGGGAAGCCTCTAACAGCTTAGAGCAGGGTGGAAGTGCAGCACAGCCACTTTAAAGAGCCTTTCTTTGTTGGACGGATTTTTGTAGTGTAGTCTCTAGGGCCTTTGTGGTGGTTTCTGAGTCATTCCAGCCTGAAACAAAGCTTACAGATAAGTGCCACAGTTAAAGTAAAGTGCTACTAGTTTCCAAGAAATATACTTTTGTATTAGACAGTGTCAAATAGTGTCTTGTAAAAGGGAATGGGTAAAAACCTGTCAAAGTACTTCCTGTGTCCCTATCTGCCTCTTTGCTGTCTCTTCAGTCAAACTGTTGCTTAAACACATCCACTGCCATTCTTGCCCTGTCCACCAGATGACCCCTGACATTTTCTCTTGTTCCAGTCATCTCTCTCCTAACATCCACTGACTTCCTCTTGCCCTGCAGTGATCCCTTTACCTCCAATACCAGTAGCCTGACCTTCTCCGCCCACCTGTTCACCTTTAACACTCTTGGAGCCCTGCAGATATGTAATCAGGCTCTTCCCACTTAGATTCTGCCAGGTTGTTCTTGCTGCTTTGTTGGCTTTCATTCTTTCAGTTGTGCCTGTTACCTGCCTTACCACCTGCCTGCCTGCCCACTGATCTGCCTGTCTGACTACCTTTAAGCTACTCTAAATCTTCAGTAAATCACTGAAATCATCCTGACTGTGTCTGTGCTGGGGTCCCTGTTACTCTGTATAAACAACCTTGACATCCTGTGTGAACAAGTGGTAAGAAGAAGAATCAAGAACAAGCTTTTTAAGCTGCGATGAAGTCTAAAGTTGGTCTTCTTTGGCCTTTACAGGACAAAAAAAATTGCTTTTCTACTCATTATTATAATTCTTAATTAGGTATTTGTACTGCAGGTATACTGTTACTATGTACAAGATATAGGGTGCAAGATTAATATAGGTATGTGTTAAGTCCTTATCAATATCTGATTGATCAAGGAAAATTCTCTTACAAACACAGTTAGACATTTTATTGTTTTTACAGTAACTTACTGGCAACACTATTGCCAGTAAATTACTGTAATTACCACCTTACAGTATCTATGCTGTGATGTTTTACAGTATATCAGCTGTACTGTAAGTTTATTTCGCGTTAAAACTGCTTTACTGTAAGTGCTTTTTACAGTTAGTCTTACCATGAGTATGCTTTACAGTATCTCTACTGTAAAAATAGTATGATACTGTATGTTGATACCATAATGAGGTTTTACAGTATATTTACAGGCTTACAGTATTTAATGAGACACACAAACACAGAGTTGCAGTGATACATTTTTTTATACTTTATTGCAAAGCTTCATAGTTGACAGAGTGTGTGTGTGTGTGTATGCGTGTGAGTGCATGTGTGACATACTGAGAATAAAAAACAGACATGAAGCAGATGAGAAAAAAATGGAAACAGCCAAGCACAACAAAATTAAAAGCATGGCTTTTTCTAGAACATTTTTCTAGAATCAGAGCCCACAGGTGGATGCTGGGGAGGCACAACTTCCCTAGCATCCACCTGTGGGCTCTGATTCTATGATCTCCTGTAGGGGTCCACTCTTCATTCCCTGTAATGTCTGTAGCAGCAGGCAATACAAGCAGCAAGCAGCAATGATAGCAACAAGCAGCAGCAGCAGCAGAGTAGCCAGGGATGATCAGGTAAGCATGGGATTTAAACAGCTCCAACTGCAGCCTGCAGTCTTCCTAAGAAGCGATAGATGACATTCTGAGGCGTGGCGTGAGAGAGAGAGTCCCTCTCTACTATGAGATCCACCAGGTAGGCCACACCTTGGAACATCAGCTGATATAAACACATCGCGGCCACCAGCTGACACTTTTGAGGAAGACTGCAGGCAGCAGCCGAAACATAAAGGTACCTTCTAATTTTCCTTTGTTTGTTTAAAAGAAATAGGAATGCT
>JAQMCX010000034.1:3585956-3596918 GCA_029814765.1 Acanthurus leucopareius
AGACACCAGAGACTGGCTAAAACCAAATAAATAAGAGAACTAAAAGATATCATAAGTGCAAAGACATGATAAAAATAACTAAAATTATACAATAAATAGGCTAAGATTAAATATACTGACAGACTAAAGACTAAAACTAAAAACTAAAGAATAAAAATCAATAAATAAAAGGATAAGAAAAATAGTAAAACCTGTAGCCTAAGAAAAATCTATTCAAAATCCAGGCTAAAAAGGTGTGTCTTAAGTTTGTTCGTTGTAGGAATGACTATAGGCTACTGTAGAAACTGAATTGTCTTTCAAGTTTTCTCTACCTGTATCTAAATTTACCGATCACATAGGCCTACAGTAGCATTACTGTAAATGCCAACAGTAAGTTACCATAATTTCAAAAAATACAGCAAGTTACTGTAAATAAAGGCGCTTTACCCATAATACTATGCAAATTGCAGTAACTTGTTGTAAATATATTTTGTGGTAGGTTTACTGGGCATTCTGTGGTATTTTACTGTAAAAATTACAGCAAAGGCTAACAGTTCACGCTGCTTCACGTACAACATGTGTTACTATGGCTACCAAATGATTTTATAATATATGTTAATAATGGCTATACAGAATGCTTATAAGATTGTTTTGCTGACTGTTGGCAATCAGCAGACAGATTTAGTGGTTTTGTTCTTTCATGCTTAAAATCACATATCTCTGATAAGAAAATCCTCTGCTTTAATAACACAAATGAAAAACACTAGTCTGCTTTGCAGCAGACGGAAGCAGACAAGCAGGTAAGCACTTGGTGATTAATAAGCATGGACATATTACCCTCCAAACACCCAACCCACCACACACACCAGCCGACACACAAACACACACATGCAAACACATAAGTTTCAAATTCAGTGAAAGGTCTCGAAACATCTCAAACACACTATGCATCACACCAGGTCATAAGTAGCTGATGTTAGCTGAAGAGCTGTCATGGTAGTGAGTAAGGAAGGGAGGCACTGGACAGAGCTGATAAGAGCTTTATTTCCAACTCCTAAGCTGACTATAAACAGAACCTACAATACAAAATAATATTAATTTTGTATTATAGGGGCTAAACAAAACAAGTCTGCCAGCTACACTAAGAGACAGCCCGCAGGGCTATCTTTCAATGTGAGCTGAAGTGAGTTAGAGAAATCAACAGAATTTATGTTTCAGAGATTTATGCTTGGTATTAAACTGTGCAGAGGACCCTCAGAGACCTAAATTATGTATCTTTCCAATTTTTCTCCTCATTTTAAAACATGGCCAGGTACCCTGGTGGTATTGGAACATAATATAATGTTTTTAAAAGTCTTGAGATATCTACCTGTGTTTCTAACTCCATCCCTATACATTTAAATTAATTAAATGTATTTTATGTTGCTCAGAGCTTTTACAAAATACAATTTAAATTAACTGCAATTTAGTTTTTGCAGAAACAGTGTCTTTTTAACTCTGAGCCACCTACAGATATACACCAGCCTTCATTTAAACTACTTTTTTATCAAAAAATTTGTTTCTGTTTCAAAATTAGGCATCATGAAACAATTTTCATTGATAGATACCCCTATAGGTTAGTGAGGAAATCTGTTTTTTTTGTCATTAAAATATTTTAATCCTTGCAGTAAAGGGAAGCTCACATTCTGTATGAAATAGTCATGACAAAGAAGCCTACTTAAATGACTAGCAGACCCACTGTCAGTTTGGATAAAATCATGAAGAGTGTACTGTGCATTACTTGCAACCCCCTAGGCAAGTGCTGGCTCACTGCATGACCTGTTCCATATTTCACCACTTTCCAGGTGGCCTTATCAAGATAGGAATAACATCTCCGCAATCTGCTGACACTGTGTAGGCTGCAAAGCATTTGATTTCTGTGCAACGCATTTGATCATCCGGCGTTAGTTTGTGTGGATCTGATAAGCCGCCGACACGCTCCGGTAAAATGGTGTTCCCATAAAGAAATCTATTTACTGACAGTGATGCCACCCTCTACACTGTGCTTTCAGGGAAACAGGGTCTGACTGGCTACCATAGTAACTAACACTGACTTGCATCCTTTTTCGAGCCTGACCTCCTACCTATTTCCCCCCCACTGAGTATGTCTGTGTGCTGTGGGGGATGGGTTGGGAGTTGGGGGGTTGTATATAAACCTACTTCTGTCTGTGCATGCATGTGGGTTTTATGCACCACAGCGGGGGTATGAGGGGTTTTCACTGTAAAAGCTGCAGGGTACAAAACACACTAATGGATCCCAACAAAACCCTTTTCATAGCAGACTGTCAAACAATAAGGTCTGGGGATGGGAGAGCACTTGGTGGCCTTTTTGCAGCACAAAAATGCAAAAACTTTTCACTCCCAAACATCATGCTGGCATACCCACAGTATAAATATATAAAGGGCACTCAAAATACAGAAAATGTATGAATTATTAATGTAACCTATGCTGGACAGGGGGGAGGGAGCCTCAGTGAAAAATAACCAATAAAGAAAATGTTACGCTGTGTAATGCATATGTGTTCCTGATACGATGAACACTGTAGGCCTATATGGCATAATTGTTCACTGCATTGTGTATTTGTCGTGTGTCCCAATGCATACTGAATGTGCTTGTGACTGCGCTGTAGCGTATAAGAGGACGTGAACAACGCCCACACATTTTGGCACAGAGATAATGTTTCATCACTGAGAGCTTGTCTCTTGCTGCTCTTTAAGACAATGCAGGATAACATACGGTAAAATGTAGCGATGAAAGAGCAAAAATGAATTTTCTGCTTTGATTTATGTTTAAAGGAGCTCCTAAGGTGGTGAGCGTGTGTGCATTCTTTGATTTGTTCATGCATTTCACTTGGGGACTAAACAAATCCAGGGTCTTTAACAGGCAAAAATAATCTTCATTTGCATAGGACTCATCGCACATTAATTAATTTTTTTATTGGGATCAGTGACGGCTGATGAATAATTTAGTCAGCTTTTCTACCTCGCCTCCAAGGTCACACTGAAGGTCCACTTCCAAAAAACTCCCCATTATCTCCAGCAGCATGCATTAGTAGGAGGCTCTCAGTGTGGAGCCCCACGCTGAGAGCCTCCTGACCTTGCTGATGAGGGAGTTCTGGGGAGAAGAAGGTGACATCATCAGACAAGAACACACTCCAGACTTTTCTCAAGGGTACCTTTGAGGCTGCGCTGTAAACTCACACAAGTTTGAAGATTATTTATTTTCTATTAAAACATATATATATTTGAATGTTCGTTTAGCCCAATAAGTGTGTGATTCTCAATCCTAAAAGTCCAGTGTGTTGGATTTAGTGGCATCCAGTGTAAAAGTTGCAGATTATGACCAACTGTCCACTCCTTGTCTCTCCTCCAGGTTTCACTTTTATAAATGAACCCAGAATAACCAGATTTTGTGCCTTTTGTTTCAAAAGTGTCAACAAAAATATTTGTATTTTAGTACATGAGGTGCACATAAAACCTTTAGAGATTGTTCCTGTTCATTCTCTGGTACTTGTTCTTTTGTGTTTTAACAATGGACTTTAAATGTGTGTCTACAGCTACAACCCAGAGACAAAATTTCTTTTTGAGGCACAGAAAGGAGTCCTAGATAGCCAAATCTGGTCAGAGTTGGATATGGGGAGCAATAACTTTGCTGTTGCTTGCAAGATAATTGCATTTTTTAAACATGCTGTAAGCAGGTATGTTGTTATGTTGGAGAGCCCAACTGTAACCTCACTACAGTTCAGTTTGTTTGTGCTGAATGTTTTATCTCATGAAAGTAGCACTCAGGCTTAACAGCCCTGCTGTACAAATTCATGATGCACAACCCCAGAAATGTCAAAGAAAACCACCAGCATACTCTTGGTTACTTCTGGCCTTGCAAACTGCAACTCTCCAAATGCTAAAACTGTTGTTTGGTTCTTGGTTGTAGCTGTAGAGACTGGTGATGATCCAAAACATGGAGTTTGGTTAATCCCAGTCTTATTGATGGAGATCATTGTAGACTTCAACACTGTGCTGCTTCTGCTTAGGGGTCAGGAAGCCACACATGCACATACCAGTGGTCAAAAAACATGTGTAGCTCAGGTGCTGGTGATGATCAAGTGATAAAAGTTGGAATACTCACCAGTGAGAGTTATTGCATGCACACACCACAGCCCACTCCCACCCCCCCAGATAATAATAAGCGAATCTGGGTAGAAGAAATATCTGTTTCTATTGCATATTTGTGCTTTGTCTGCTATGTGCTTGGATTCAGTATTATCAGCCACACCACAAACCCCTCCCCACTTTTATTCTTTTTATTGATAATTGTGTAGAGTTCTTATTTTTTCCTAATAAGGTTCAAGCTGTTTGGAATGCAATTATCCGCTCTTCTTAAACTCTCCCCTGCTTCTGCAATAAAATATCTTGCACCCTGCTACCACTGAGGACAGTACCTACTAAGTAAGGTTGTTATACAATTCAGCTACCAGTATCATAAATGCCTGAAATGCTGGAAAGGGTATCAGCCAATACATGAGTTTTTGCATTGATTTTATACCACATAATTCATTTAAGACCCTGCTAACTCTCAACAGCATCCTGTATGCCTGTATGTAGCTTTTTTTTCAAGTGCACATGTAACAAGTTCCCCTAAACAGCAAGCAACTTGTGAAACCACAAGGACATCTACAACACAGGGTTAGTAATATACAGCTGTTAAAAAATGTAAAATGTTATAGATCTTTTTAATGTGCTGATATCTGATGGTGTTCAGTTTCAGTTGACACAGAAAGTTCAGGTGTGAGAGGGAAAAAATGGTACATGAACATCTCTTCTCAAAAATAATAAGATGCCACCTCAAGAACAATATACTTATAATTTTCACACATCTTAAGCTTTTGTGTATGTTTACAGTACAAAAACTGTTTAATTCTCTTTTTAAAAATGAGAGCCATTTCCTTTGGTATTACTGTGAAACAAAACTGTTGCATCACCTCTTTAATGCCAAGCACGAAATCAACAGCTGTGTTTCAGATACATTTCCAAAGAAAATGAAGTAGCCCTGCAGCAGTTAGTTTTTACACTGAGAACAAACCTAAAATCCATCTATACAATTTCCTCCATCTCATGCCCTGTTTCACACACACAGGGGGGACAAGACTGCTTTTTAGGCAACCAGTTAGTTTTGTGAAATCAGCTTTGCTTTCAATGGTGATGTAGTTTCCCTCCCATGTGGCCATTAGGGTTGCTGCTTAGTACTCACCATACAGCATGTTGCTGTGTGTGCATGCGTGTGTGTGTGTGTGTGTGTGTGATGTCAAGAGAGTGTGTAGGAGCACAGGGCTCAGCTCTCCATTATAGCTGTGATTAATGGCCTAAATGAAACACAGCTTGGACGTGAGGGAAAATGATTTCTGGCACAGCCTGTCTTAAATAGAGAGATTCTATTTACTGTTCTCTCCCTCTCTCCCTCTCAGTCTTTTTGTCTTGTCCCTCTCTCACTCTTTCATCATTCTCTTTTCATATCATTTATGAAGTTGCACTTCCCCACGCTCATCCCGTCTCTCTGTTTTTGTTCTTTTGATTTTCTCAATGTGTTTACTCAGCCATCAGTCTGTATTTCACTCAATGCTTTTTTTTCTGTCTCGGTCCATATCTGTCTTTAGTCTCAATTCTCGCCCTGTCCAAACCTATTTACTCTCACTTATATTGTGTCTGGGGCGGCCTGGTGGTTAAGTGGTTTGCACTGTCTCCTGTGGGTTTCAGTAAGCTGGCTGGAGCCTTTCTGTGTGGGGGTTTGCATGTTCACCTTATGTCTGGATGCTCCAGCTTCCTTCCACAGTCCAAAGTCTTTCAGATTAATTGCAACACTAAACCGAATGGTTGTTTGTCTCACTTTGTCAGCCCTGTGATGAACTTGATTTCCACTGTACCCCACCTCTTGCCCCAGTGTCAGCTGGGATGACTCAGCCCCCTGTGACCCTGCAAATAATAAGCAACAGTGGAAATTGGATGGATGAGTAGATTGTCAGTTTGTTTTACCTTTCTGTTCATTTTCTTATTCATTTGGCTGTCCTCTGTTATCCATGGTGTTTAGGTTTTTTATTTTCATTTGTTGTTGGCAGGGGAATGCTTAGTTAAGCTCCTTGAAGTTCTTTTCTATTTCTCCAAGCCCAAAATAATTATATACAATAAATCTAAGAGCTCTTTAATCATTTTTATTTTAAAAAAATGGTGAGCATTGCAAATAATTGCTTTCTTTCTAAGAGTGAAATGGGAAAATCAATATTAATCTGGTGTCTGTGCATTAAGTACAGAGTTTGAGTCATGATTAGCCATGTCTAGTTTAGCATGAAGACTGGGGAAAATAGCTAATCTTGCTTGGATTAAGGGAAATATTATAACTAATAACAAAAATATGTGTATAAATATTATATATATATCTCAGTTTGAAAACATGTCAAATGACAAACTGAAGTTGTACAGGGGTGTTTGGTAGTTTTTCTTGCAAATAAGTTTATCTATCTGTGCAGTGCTTTAAAGTGTTATTTTTACATTATACTTTCCATAATATACAGTGTCTTAATAAGTGGGTTTAAAATGCAAGAAGGTGTACTTTTTTTTTTTTTCCATTTTTTCCCTCTGCTTTCATTCTATTGTGCTAAGCTACAATAATGGCCTCTGATTACAGGTTCATACACGCAAATAGTTTATAAGAGTTATATTAATCTTTTCAATTTACTCTTAAAAAGACAGCAAATAGGTGTGTTTTACTAAGTTTTAAACTGTTTGATCACATTTTTTATTCTGAGTCAAACTTTAGTCCAGGTAAAAAGGAGTGTTTAAGGAAATGACTGCAGATACAGTGCAAGGCATTACAGCTGGAAAAGAAACGACTGACCTGATACTGGGAGTTAATGGGCTTGTGAGTATGCAGGAGAGGTGTTAGAGATTTTATTCAGGATTTGTATCCGTCAACACTCAGAGCTCTCTAACACATTGGTATAAAAAAGTCAACACCACCGGCCCTGCAGGACCCACAGGTGGGATCATCCACACAAATGTATGCCGTGCAAATATCAATTCTTCAAATCCATATAACAATAGTGAAACAAAAGCTCTTTAATCAGGACAGCAAAAGACAAACCCTCCCTCTTAAACGCAGTGTAAGATCATGTGTTCACACCCACTTTCATTTAATACTAAAAAACAAAGAATTTATTATATTGAATATGTTTACTATTCCCTTGGCTTCCCTTTTTCCGGAGAAACTTGAAGTAATGCAAGTAAAACCAGTGAGAGAACACTGAGTCTGACTTTTATGACTTCGCCATTCCATCATATCAGTTCTTCTTTGTTGGATTTTTTTCTGTCACATTAGCAAAGTGGCGTTTTGATGATAAATTCTTGAAAAAGACATCTATGAGCACCTAATTTCAGGTCGGAACACGTTACTGGAAACAGTAACTGTAATAACATTACCAATATTTTATTCATTACATGTTATATTTCTCTGTTGCTGTCTAAAAGTAATGTATTACTGTAACCCTAACCCCCAACAGTGCTCACACACATTACATCATGCAAACTGTAACTAGCATGGTGGGCAGAAACTGTAGATGTGTGATAATCTTGGATGGCAACTGTTGCCTTTAAGGATTTCTATACCTTACATACACACACCTCTACATTACACAAATGCATTTCTTACTATCTCTTCCTACTACTCTTTGTCTCCGTCTCTGTCACATAGGCTGCAGCAGGTGCACAAACCGGTATGTCCCTTTATATACTAAAAGGGATATAGCTTCATAACAATGATGGAATTGACGTTTCATTTCTCTGCATGTTTTCACAGAGGAAATGAGCCAACACAGCAGAACAGGTTTCACAAGGAAAGATTATGAATATTGTGAGCAGAAGGCTCTGTGGGGAATTCGCAGTCTTAGTTGGCAGCAGGGAACTTTAACGATGGAGAAAACTGTAAATTCTACTCAATATTACAAAGTTTAAAAAGATGTGAAATATGTCTGTCTGAATTTGGGTAATATGTATGTACGAACATGTATAATTGCATGATGCATGTATATTTTAATGGAATGAGATAGTTCTGCTGTAAGAACAAGGTGTATTGGTTAAAGCTTATCAGGCCAATGATATCCCAGTATGCAAAACTGCAGAGGAGTCAATTTTAATGTGGAAGTATGACTAACTCCAACACAGTGGGCGTGTTTGATTTGCCTTTACCGTACATAGATCTGCTTGGCACTCCTCTTAAACCATGCTTTGTCTAGTTCTTTATCCATGTTTTTAAATAGTTTGCCATTACATGAATTCATGTATTTTACAATATATAACTCAGACTGGAACAGCCTTTAGTTAGTGTCCTTGTTCATTCAGAAGTGTGTAATTTTCAGCCAAGCGCCCATCATGATGATATCTCCTCGACACTGCACTGTTTTTAGAGACTGCAGTGGGTCTGACTACAGCCTATGAAAAACACGCTGAGTGCCTTAGTGGATTCTGAAACATGCCATAGCAAATCAAACACCAACCTCATTATCTACGTATGTTAGCAATACTGTAGGAAAATCGACTTACGGCTTCAGCTAGACTAAGGTGTATTTAAGAGTCCAGTTACAGTCTGACTATAAAAATTATTTGACTTTTTCTAAAATCATGTAAGCCTACTGATTGACAACTAAAAATGGTATTGCAAACATGTTAGTAAAATTGATGCCTTTTTATCTGTCTCAGGCACAGATTAGCATTCATTCTGAGTTATGTTTTGGGTCAGTCCAATTACAAATCCTCTTTAAACTCTGTTTTGGTCCCCACCAATTTCTGAGTCAAGTCTGGGGTAAAAACACCAGTCCCTGAGAAGAATATGTCTCTTTAGCTGCTAAATGCACCACCATGTTCTTTAACACCTAGTTTCTACATTGGTCTGTCTACTTTTCAGAACTGGCAGGTAACGTACAATTAACTTATCAGAGATTTTGCCGCTGAAACAGCTTCCTGTTGTGGCTCAAAACCTTCATTAGAAAACTGAGATTGAAACACAGCAGTGACACTGTAGGCCATAAAACAAGAAATGTGCTTAAGGAATCTAAAATACTTTGTAAAACTAAAGGGAACTTCTGAGTTTCTGTGAATTTGTGACTCAGAACAAAACATTTTACACTTAGCATGTGATTCATCGTTTGCATAAAGAGTGTAATGTACTGTGCAAAAGGAAAATTGATCATAGAGTTCAGTCTATTATCATATGAGAATCATAAAAAGGACGACACCACATGTTTATTTATACCACTGAAAGACGGTGGGTGAAACATCAGCTTGATGCGCCTTACTGATCTTTCTAACACAAACTGATATGATTCACCACTTGTTTGCACATGATGTTGACACCTGACACTTGACTTCTCACTGCTGTGACAGCAACTTCCTTGTGGTGAAGGTAAATGGCTCACTGCTGTGTGTCGCCCTGCTGAAACAAGCCCTCTGTGGTCTTGGATGACTCTGTGAAGCTCGTCTCCCTCCCCCACAGACCACAAGAACTTTGATTTCTGTGGGAGTGGGGAGGAGGCGAGGCTGAGCATGAAGGCAATGCATCAAAACGCCTTTGCAGTGCTGCTGATAACACGGCGCTGCCTCAGGAATAATAGACTTGATTGAATTAGCCATCCATTTTTCTCCACACTCATACATCTCGCTGTGGCTTGATCCCACTGGCAGCCAAAAGCTTGTGATTTAAGAGTTAGAGGAGGGGGTGGTGGACAGAAAGAGAGGGAAAAGTCAAGAGGTGAGAGGACGAGTTTGAAAGATGAAGCCCGAATGTGAAAAAGAAGACGGCTGAAATGGGAAGACGGTGCATTTGAATGTGTTTGAGTTGGGGTGGAGGAGGTCATAATGGACGCCCAAGCCTCTCTTTTGTCTCTTGTCCTTCAGATTTTGTCCTTCAGCCTCTAAAACCGAAGAACTGTATAATAGTGCTTTTCCCGACGGGAGCGTTCAACCATCAAACAGAGAGGGGAATGAGGTCTTCTCAGCTCTTGACAATTATAGACGCCCAACAAGAAAAAGTCCTTCACATGAATGATTAGAGTGTGTGCCACATTAATCAATCATACATTGAAAGAAAGTGCGCTGTGACATGTTTGAAAGGATTTCATCCAGAAACTTCTGAGCCCGGGTGTATTAAAGGAACATGCAAAGAGGTATCTTTGCATTCTACTCACTACACGCACTAGGAGAATGTAAAACATGAAATGGTGGCCCCTTACAGTGGAGAAAGAGGGACGAGGTGTCACTGTGGATCACGTAAGATCTTATGAACCCGGTCTTTGAATGTCACAGTCACCTCTTAATATTCCTGTCTCACCGCTTTGCTTTCATGGCGGCTGAGATGGGACTGCAGTGATAACTGAAGTACATGTCTATGGATGCAATCCCCTGAATTACCTGGAACCTGACCGGCAAGCTAAGCCACCCATAAGGCAGCCTGGAAGTAAATCAATGCCTGTAATTGGTTTGTTTCCCTCCCTCTCCCATGCTCTCACTCTACCTTGCTAACTACTCATGAACATAGTTGACACAGTTCCAATTTGTTTTCTATATTAGTGTTTATGAAAGGATGGAAATTAATAAGAGTGTGTTGAAAAGGATGACAGAGTGGGAGACAAACAGATATAGGAGAATTTGAATGTAAGCAGTTCGTATTCTAACTAGATTTAGCTATTTGTTATGTACTTGTTTCTCATATCTCTTTGTTGTATGTCATTTTGTTCACAGTTTAACTTGTGCAAACTTTAGTTTTATATATATGCTACCAGTCAAAAGTTTGGACACACCTTCTCATTCAATGTTTTTCCCTATTTTAATGACTATTTACATTGTAGATTCTCACTGAAGGCATCAAAACTATGAATGAACACATATGGAATTATGTAGTAAACA
>JAQMCX010000034.1:3597291-3616026 GCA_029814765.1 Acanthurus leucopareius
ATATAAAACATATTTAGAGTTATTTAACACTTTTTTCTTTGCTACATAATTCCATATATCTTGCTTCATATATTCGAAGTCTTCAGTATGTATCTACAATGTACAAAGTAGTAAAAAATAAAGAAAAAACATTGAATGAGAAGGTGTGTCCAAACTTTTGACTGGTAGCGTATATATATATATATACACACATATATACACTTATATATACAAAACAAATGAAATGAACTCATCATTAGTAAGCTGTGCACAGCCATTCATCATTAGCAAAATATCTGAAAGTAAAAAGAGGTCAAAAGAAATAACCTTCTCTCATGAGAGTAAAACATCTTCCTCTAAAAGCTGAAAATAGTCTGCCTTTAAAAAGCTGAAGAGCTAAAAGCCAAATTGACACCTTGTATGCACATAAAATATTCATTAGTTCAGGTTTGTCACTTGCGTGTTAAGATTTATATCTCGTATGTTGTGAATAAAACCAGGAAGTCTCAGGGAATCTGATGGGAGGATTTACTCATGTTATTTTCACAAAACATTCAAACACTGTTGTTAAATATTTTTTCATCTTTAAAGGAAACACAAAACACATCAATCATTTTTTTATTTGTTATGAAATGATTGTATTATTTTCTTTGTTTTTGCAGTGTTTTTTATTACTGTGTATGTTATTAGACAGGTTTGGAAAATGCTGCTGTTGGTGAAATTTGAAAATGTCCTCTTTTGACTCCATCAGAGGTCATCATCTTTTGCTGGGTCACATTTCAAAAACTAAGATGATTTAACAAATTGCCCTCATTGTTTGTTGAAGCAGCAGCAGCATCGTGTCAGATTGGATTTAGGATCAACTTTTCCAGTCTCCCACCTCTGAGTTTAGCCTTTTAGAGAGAGAGCTGACCTCAGATCAGGGTTTACGGGTTTACACATCTGGTCTCTGCAGGACACAGATAAATGGCTCAGTTTATTTCCTGCTGTCTGAGGTTGAACAAGGCTGCAGTCACCCTGAGATGAAGCAGATGGTGCTGATGTGCTCCTTCACCTCTGCACCCTTCATTCCCCTACACAGGCCTTCTCCCTTCACTTCCACCCCCGCAATTTACCCCCTTCGTCTCTCACCAATTCCTCACCTCTGAGTCCTTCTCCATTCCGTCCACTGTCCCTCTGCTTCCCCCTCCCTCCCTCCTCCTCCCTGCACTATCTCTTTAAATTTATCACTAGCGTACCTATGCTGCTGGTAAGCTATCTGGCCACGTCACCAAGCAGAGGGGGCAGCAATTTGCCAGAGAGAGCGACACCTTATTTCTCAATGAGATGACACCCACCTTGGCGGAGCTGACTTGAGGTCAGACGCAGTAGAATGAGATGCCGCACCCATGCTGGTCCGCCTATAACACATAGCAGAGGTTAAATGTGTGCCCACATCACTGTCTTCATAATAACCACCTGCCCTGTGGCGGTGTGTAAGTCTTAGCGTCCCTGTGCCTGTGTGTGTGTTTACTGCTCTGTACTTATCTTTGCTGTTAGATTATTTCTATGCATACCAACAGTGGTCTTATTTTGTGGTATTATAGCCATTATTCTTTATGATAAAAGCTTTTTTCCATCAGTTTTGTAGTTTGCACATCCCACAAAGGTTGATTTGAAACATAACATGTAGGTATTAAGAACACAATGAAAATCATATGGTAGTAGTAATTTTTTCTTTGTAAAACAATATTTCTTCTTACAAGTAGGTGACATTGTCTTTGTGGTGGAGAAATCAAAATGTTTCCTGTACACATTCACTTGATTGTCTCCCTTCAACATAAACTTGGCAGTTTATTCAATTTGAGTATTGGGGAGGGTCCAGTGGAAGCACCTTTCCAATTTTCTGGCCAGGAATCAGATCCAAGCTAATTTCACACCTTTTTAAAAAACTTCTCTTGATTTTTTGTATATATATATTGTTTTTAATGATGGCTTCTGGCCACAAACTCACAAAACTGATGATGCTGCTTGAAGTCCTGTATGCAGCAGTATTATATTACAAATTCAAATAGGTCAAGTTATAGACTATTTCCACAAGCAAAGGTCTGGGACATCACAATACCATAATGTCAAACTTGCATTATGGTTTAATGCCACATAAAATATTTCATTTTCTGTGCTCTTAATTCAGATTTGTGTGGGTTCTTCTTTGTTTCATAGTGGTGCTTCACATTGCTGCTTTTAATAATTGCCACATAACATATCAGACAGAAGATAGCGGTTATAAACTGCCCGTGAGAAGACTGAACATTTATGAGTCTGTCCATTCTTGATTAAGAGATCTGTCTGTTTTTTCTCTCTTTAGAGAACAACTTGTGAAATTGTTTTTTTCTGACTCACTCAGTTTTCCAACTGTTGACTTTCATCTTGTCTCTCCCATGAATGCTTATCGGAACAAAAAGATTTGATTGGCTGAGTTTCATCATGTGATTTACAATGTGTGCACTTGACCTAAGCAGGTGCTGTTAAGAGTAGAAATGTTGTTAGGGTTTAAAAAAAACACTCCACCTAAATTTAATATATCTCAGTCATTTATCAGTTATATTTCCTGGTCCAGATAGGATGGATCAGAATGCTGTTTGCTTATTTGTGACCTTTGCAGGGACACAGAGGGTGGCAGGTTAACAAGGGGGATTCAATTAGGTAATTTGCTTACAGTGGAATTGGCATCCGACCTCAGATCACCTAGTGATTATGAGAGTTGATATATGAGCATATGAATGTCTGCACAGTGCTGACCTGAAGTCAATGCCTGCAGTGCCAGGGAACAAATATCTAACACATACAGGCATGTGTGGATATTCAGGTGGCTTGAGGCGTGGAGGCATTGTTATTGGGCATTAAGTCTGCATATTTGATTGTGCTTTATTCATTTTTTGCCTGCAGTTACTGATTATTTGGCACTTTGGGCAGCAGTTGTGAACACAATATTAACATATCATCATCTATTAAAGTGACATGGCTTACCTGTCAGCAAAGGTTACACATCCAGTAGTTGTTGAACCACATTATCCTTGATTTGGAGTCATGTTTGTGTACAACTCGTGAATTTAAGTTCATTATTCACAATTCTTTTAGCTTTTTTTTTTGGTTTCTGCCATCCCCTGATGGAAATGTTGGACTCTTAAGCTGCTCAATGATGAATTTGTTCACCAGCTAGTTGCTAACAGAGCCGGTAGCATACATATTTTTTTCTCTATTTTTTTTGTTTCTGAAAACAGCAGCCTGCTTGGAGAGCAGTGACAGTGAACTAGAAAGCAAAGTTGTGGGCCGGACAGCTGAACAATGAGGCTGAGCGTCACTGTGAAGTTGAGGGGAGCTGCAGATTCAAGTGCTAATTTCTTTTGGTTCACCACAATGAGCCTCCACTTTCACGCTGTCATTTTATTTTCACATTGTCATTTGATTAAGTCTTAACCTATTATAAAAATATCATTCAAAGCTGCTCTAATTTGAAAAACATAGTTATACAGCTAAACTAAGCTGCAGTGTTTAACAACATACCATGAAAAGAAACTGGAAGATAAAGCTTGGATTAAAAGCTTATGCAGGTTTATAATACTCTAAGAAAACCATTTCAAGTTTAACTGTATTTATACACCTGTAGTTGCTTGGAGGTGCTTTGATTCAGTGCAAGCAATATTCTTCAGTATGCGAATACATAGATTGGTATCTTTCCTGAGAAGTGGGACCAAATTTTAAATTCACATTTTTTCAGAAAATAAAGTCACAGGGGCACAGAAACAAAAGCTGTCTAATGATCAGTAATTTTTAAAAGAAAACCCTTAGGTTAGCAGGAAGAAGGCCAACAGTAAAGTGATTATCTAAACTGTACCACTGTGTACTCACAGCTCACAGACTGACTTCGTGGTTACCAGTATTCATCGTGTTTTATGTCCAAATAACATTATTTGGGTAATCTGATTGAACTTTTGCCTGGTCAGAACTTTTCAATTCTAAGTATTCCCAAATCTAAATAATTACTTGCTGAGGGGGGTTCAGTATCTTTATAATGAAAAGATGGATAAAGTATTAAAAAACAAAACTGTAATAAACTGTGACTGTCCTTCAGATTGAGGACAGAAATATGTTTTCCTTTTTGTCACAAGGTGCTTTGTGCCAATTTTCAAGCCCTCAGAGCCTTTAGAGGTGGACAGGGTGACAGATATCAATGATTTTCTATTGCTGAGTTTATTCTCCAATCTCCCAAATGTGAGCGTGATCTCACAGTGTGTGTATGTGTCTGTGTGCAGAAGATGTGACGGCATTGTCAAGCCTGCGGTTACGAGGCAAGGGTCCCTGTCTCACACAAGGGTACAGAGGACTGGTATAATCAGGTATCCCCAGGCACCACGTCAACTGGCCTGTCATACACACATGTACGTACGGAGACACACACACACACACACACACACACACACACACACACACACACACACACACGCACACACATATCAGAATCACATTAAGTCTGGCCGCTGTGTTCCACTCAAGTCGTTCCATTTGCTTTGATCGATACATGGAAAGTGATCCAAGACTGGTCCAATGCCTTCTTACTGACAAACAAGGGGTCTAGTGGCTGTCAATAGATAGCCATACATTGCATTTTGTTCTGCTGCTGTGCTTATCGGGTAAGAGCAGGACTCTCTGTCTCTCCCCTGGCCAATAATCAAACCAACGCATGCCTCTTTGACTCTTTTTATAACAGATTTTCCCATTAGAAAATAGGCACTGGCACACATGCTTTAAACACATATCCTACCCTAACTACCCCTCCAACACCCATCACCATCCCCCAGCAGGCATAAATTAGCACACTGATATTTAGCAGAGTGTGTATGGCTGAATTTGCTCTGGTAGCTCCAACAAGTACGGTGATGCTGAGAGCATAAACACGCTCAGTAACACCTTGGTGATAGCAGGAACAGAGAGACTCTCATCATGAGTCCTGCAATCTAATTTTCACATTATGCCAAGCAAATCATTGTTGCCAGGCAATAGCATACCGATGGATCACTTAACTTGGCACAATAAGCTCTGTCTGCATTCCTCTGTAGGTGTAATGGCAGCACAAGGTGCTCCATCAGTCCCTTGAAAGGATCTCTTTTTTGTATTGTTCGGGGCATCACCCATTATGGTATCCTCAGGTGGCAAATGAAGGAGAGTGAAATGTGCTTAAATAGTGGTTTGTATGAGTTAGAAGGGAACAAAGCCGGCCAGCGTATCCCAATACAGACTAATTCAAGAATCAGTACATGAAAAAAGCTTTGCTGCTTGAAGAAACCAGCATTTCAAACAGCAGCATTTATCAGTTAATGTTTGGTGGCTGCTTTATTGCATACCAATATCAATATCTGACTTTAAGAGTAAAACCTTTTTTTTTTTAGTATTAATGTGCATGGAGAGTAAGTTCCCTACTAGAAATAAACACCGCCATCTAGTGTTGCATGTGGCTAATGGCTGCAGATGAGCAATCAGAGGCTGGAAGCTGTTGCAGAGGATGAAAGAGAGCAGGGATAGAAACGCCTTCAGAGCCACCTTCAGCCCGCTCACTGTACACTAACACTACACCACCTCATCTCCAAGCTCTGCTCAATCTTTTCTGGTCCACAGCCAGACAAACAGATGCACAAGAGCACCGCAGAAATCCAGCAGCAGACAGACTCATAGCACAGAACATCGAGGATCAATAGCTTCCTGGGACCGCAGCCAGAAACACTTGTATCCCCCCTGTAGTCTGTGCTCACTATCTGTGTCACTTTACTCATGTTAACAGAGGGCTTTTATACCATGTAAGGCTTATTAGACAACGAGATCTTTCACAAAACAAACCATTTCAACCAGCTTTACGGTGTCAGTCAGCTCCCAGTAAATCCTCACATGTTCTCATCCTCTCTTCTTCCTTACAGGGAACAAAAAAAAAAAAAAAACAGCAGCACATTCATCACAGGCGTTGGATTTCTGTGCGGTTTGTGCATTCAGTGTGGACAGAGATCCCTGACAGAGCTGACTGACAGAAGGCAGGAGGAGAAATTCCTCCGACAACAAGATTGCAGAGGCATTTTTGTCGCTTGTGAAGATAATAATATGGCCTGTGTCGCAGAGAAGGGGCAGCGAAGGTGGAGTGTGAACTGCGAAAACATGTCTGTAGTTTATTATTGCCTGCGGGCACGACAAATCCAGAGAGAGACCAGAGACAGAGCTCCACATTTTGGCCTTAAAAAGGAAAAAATAGCAGAAGTAGCTCGAGTGAAGTACATCAGAAAAGTAGAAAGCATTCGTCCAGCTTCAAAAACATGAGCCACCATCTACTATAGCCTCTTTCGTCATCCACAAAATTCTCTTCAAAATCCACAGCCTGCAGAGAACAGTGAATCAAGGAGAGCTGCTATTTGAGAGGAAATACAGTTCATATTGCATTTTTGTAATACCAAATCAATGTTTTGATATTTTTGACCTACAAGTACCATCATTCTAGAGATATTTTGCTGCAAGCCCAGTACAATGGATGTGAATGCAATTTTCATTGTTGTGTTTACAGCATCGAGCAACTTGTCCTTCCAGAAACAGTATCCCCATTACTCTGAATAATCCCGTACTGTGAGCAGTTTCCTAAGGACTATTTTCTCTGTCGAAAGTAGTTCCAATAAAAAGAGCAACTTCCATGGACTATCTGCAATGCTTACGTGCAGGCACTGAGAGCAGCATCAGCTAAAAGTTTATTTGTGACTGGTGTGACAGCCGCAGAAGACAACACAAGAATGATAAGAGTGTGTTAGATACATGTTGCAAAGAGAAGAGTCTGCCATGTGAAGGTAAAGGCAGATTGAAGTTGCTAGCTTGTAGACCCCAGCTCTTTTTAAGTGTAAGGCAAAGGCCCTTTTTTTGCCACAAACAATCTATGAAAGACGGTGAAAATGTGAAGCTGTGTGAGGCACAGTATGTGGTCTAGTTCAGTCAGAAAGCTGCTGTATAAGAGCCTTCTGCTGTGTTATTGCTGGGGCTTCCAAAATCATCTGTCCAAAAATGGTCAGAGCCTGACTGATTATTATGCTCACATTCATTACTGTTAGTATTTTGTACAATGAATTAGTCATTTTGAACCGCTGAATTAATCATTCTCACTGGCAATTCGTGTCCCCAGATTCTGCATGTGTGTGTGATGCAGGAAGCTTGCGTAGAGAGCACTGGCAGCTTTTTTTTTTATTACAATTCAAGCCAATTCAGCATCCAGAGTAACTGGGACACTGTTTCTGAAAAGATATGTTGCTGTTGAATTTTTTAAACATCTTTTTTTTTAATGCTGTGAGCACTACAAACAGAATTCCATTCACTTGCCTTGTATTGGAGCAGAGTCAGAAAACACAGAAACAGATGTCTGAAAAACCTGTCCAAGCAAACCCAACACTATCTGCATTGATAGAGGGAAGTGAGGAGGTGAAATATGCTAATATGGGTGGACTGACCCTTTAACATTCTCACCATGGTCACATGAATGGACAATATCCGCTGGAAAATAATTCATTTCATCAAATTAATGAGACATACCCATATTGTCCTGGGATTCGTTTCCAAAGGGACATGCACTCATCTGAAATTCGCTCATTTGAAAAATTTAATGACTCCTTACATCCGGGACATTGACATGATTTATGGTGCTTATTTTCCCACCACAATATGCCCACCCATCAGAATAGAAATCACACTTCATCCAGGTCTGTCCAGAGCTCTGTTCTCCCCTCCGCTATTCATTTGTGCTCCCCATTAGTAATCCAATTACGCACACTGGCTCCTGCCACCGACGCTGCTGATCATTTTTTAATCATATTAAGCCTTTTAGCTCGTTCAATTGTTTGCTTCAAATCGCCAGAAACGTGGTTGCTGGGAGGACAGAAGAATGACACAGGCTAATAACCGATGAATGGAAACTCCTTGGAAAGCTCCTGCTGCCTCCTCCAGGCAACCGCTGCCAATGTTTCTCCTCACGTTTCTCCTCAATCACAGGATGTTCCCTGCAGGTTATACATGAGTTGTCCTGTAATTGACATACTATTGTTGTTTGTAGGGTCGATCTTTAAATACTCGGCTGATTTAGAGCCCTGGTGTGCACTTGAATGTACAGAACACAGCCTGGCGGGAGGAAGAGGAAGCTCAGCACTCAATTTGGGATCTGACTTTACATTCTGTAGGAGTGGAAGTCAATATTCCCAGACCTCCCTGGGGCTTTGAAAAGGGGAAATGGTGAGAAATGTTGACAAATAGATAATCAGTTAGAGGCTAGATGAAGTGAGCCTCACATGCCTCTCTGCCAGCTGAGATAAAAATCCAAAAGTATAACTGCCGTGAAAGATAAGGGAGAATCTCATCTGCTCCCCATCTTCTTTCTCACAAACTTGCCACCTGCATCCATTTTTCTCTTCCTCTCACTCCTAGTCTATCGCTGTCTTCCTTTCAGTCTTTTTCCTCACAGCAGCTCTCTCATTCTGCCTGCATCTACCACAAAAAAGAATAAGAATCCATAAATTTATGTGTAACAAAACAAAAAAAATAAAATCACTGTTTTAATATGAGAACAGTGATGGCTGGAGGGCGTTAGCGTGGTCAAATTGATGAGCCTGTCCTCTGCCCTGCTTAAGGGTTCTTGAGCAAGACACTTGACTCTGATCTCTGACATCCTTTGTGGCAGGTAAACAAAGAGGCTTTTCACACAGGGATTAATTAAACTGAGGTTTTTTTATGTGTTAAAAAGGAGAAACAGCAGGTTTTACAGGCTCAGTCACATCAGCATTTAAAACAGAATTTGGGGGTTGAATAAATGGAATCAGCAAGATCAGTGGATCATCTGGTGGGGAGTGTATTGTAAATCCATGTAAATAATTCATAGGGATACAAAAATTCACTACATTTTTCAACAGCGTGGACCTTTAGGAAAATGGAGAGCAAGAGATAGAAAAAGAGAAAGTTTTTGTGGCTTATTAGCTGTATTGCATTTTACACTTAAAGTTGTGTATTACCCTGTGCAGCTGGAGTATAAAAAGCTCCACAGAACGGGGAAAATACATCACCCAAATAAACTAAATTAACTCAGTGGTGCTGGTGATTAGTTGCTATGCAGAAAGCGCCTAACATCTTGGCTTATGTTAAATTCCTTAATGTTAAAGCCTGCAAGCCAACAACCAAGTGTGTCTCCCTGTGTGTTGCATTAGACATTAAAAGGTGACATAAAGTTACCTGTATATATTTAACCTGTCATGCTGTATATATAACTATCTACTGTGCAATTCCCATTATTTGAATGTAAAGTACAAATCGGACCATGTTGTTGTATATATAACTTACTTGATCATATTTACTGTCTCCTTTGTTTTCTTTATTGTATGAATAGGTTTGCACTGAAGGAGCTGCTCTTAATCTCATTGTACATGTGTATAGTGACAATAAAGGCGTTCTATCCTATTCTATTCTATTCTAATCTGTGTGTGGTTGTGTCTCCTTCAGGTCTCCAGGCTCATAGGTACCAGGAGCTGCTAAGCTGATCAGCCTGCTCTTTACTGTTGTTGTTCAGTTAAAAATGTGTTATTCATGGAGATGGGTTAAACAAAACCAGTCTATTTGTCTTTAAAGTGTCATAGTCCTTATAGTCGATGTGCACTGTGGCCCAAAATCTCTGCCAAGCAACCTCTGCAATCTCTGTAAAGCAACTGGGAGCTAAATGAGTCGGACCCCTCCAACCATGCCCCCTTTTTTGTAAGCATGGATGGATGAACTTGCTGCTTGATCAGGCTTTATGCTGTTCATGCTATAAGACTTTACATTTACTTCATTTCAACCAGCCATGCACATAGTTTTGAATTTATATGTCTAGAATTTGAGATAGATTCAATGTGATAAGATATTTGCACCCATTAACACAAATTAAAACATCACAATATCCTATAAAATAGGGTGTTTCTATTATTTACAACTTACTCCGCTATAGTCAGCTTTAATTTGAAATTATTTATAAAGAAGAAATACCTCTTATAATTACTGTTCACAGTGTGTTTCATTTATCATCATGAACTGAAAATGTTAGATCAGTGGTTCCCAACCAGTCCAGCTTCAGGGTCCAGAGTTCTTAATCATTAGTTCGAGGTCTAAATTACCACAAATTCAATTTTGTTTTTCAAAATGTTCTCACAAACATATGTCCTCAGAGCACAGAGAAATGAAATTGTGGCTTAAAAACAGTGACAGGAAAATGCTGCAAAAGCAAAGCATGTTAGTGGGCCAAATTACACCAAGAACAGGGCAATAAAGTAGTTGCTGTGCTGCAAGGTAAATAGAAAAAAAGGGTTGGCTTGAAAAATAAGAGCCCTATAAACAAAGTCTGTAGGTCTTTTACAAAAAACTAACTAAAAAGCTTTAAAGAAAAATGAACAGGAATACTTAGCAGATTCATCAATGCTGGCCTGAATGCTGGCCAAACAAACTGAATTTTCTTTGCAGCATGCTGTTGGACTAAAGCATGACCAGTTTAGTGCCAACGTTCCTTGGAAATGTGGCACTTTTCACAGCAACTCTGGAAGAATTGGGCAGCCACTTATCATCCCTGCAGCTCTCTGGAAAGTAGTTTTCAAATTGGTTGTGCAATTTAGCAACATTTGCACCATATTTTTTAAGTCTAATATGAAATATAACCTTTCCACAGACTCACTCAGCTTGTTCAAACACATCCATGAGATACACAACTTGTTCAGGTCGTACCGTATCACTAAATAGGTGTGCAAAGAAGTTAAAATTTCAGTTTTTATTTCATGAGAGTATGAGTACTTTTCCTCTCAAGAGCTAGTGAACTTCTGTATGATGTGCATGTTCACTGCCCAGGTCTTCAAAGCTTCCAAAAGCACCTTGTTTCTTTGAGTTCACCACTCCAGTGAAATTTTTTACAGTGT
This sequence comes from Acanthurus leucopareius, assembly GCA_029814765.1. Taxonomy (NCBI): domain Eukaryota; kingdom Metazoa; phylum Chordata; class Actinopteri; order Acanthuriformes; family Acanthuridae; genus Acanthurus; species Acanthurus leucopareius. Next base: position 3,608,247 of record JAQMCX010000034.1, read on the forward strand.
AATGCAGCATCATATCCTTATTTGCTCCAGGTCACATTTGGTACGCTTTCCAGATTCTTTTCAACAACCTGGAATGTTCGATGAGTGCCATGCGATCATTTTTGTTGCAATACACTTATCCGAGGCCAGGTCTGCTGAACCACAGTGCTCAGCGGATGTAGCTGTGGGAAGCTCTTTACTACAGAGCTACAGAGCAGAGGCTCTTTACTTGATGAAAGTCATCATCCCACATATGCTTCACATAAACCAGTAAAATGGTACTATTTTCAACATCTGTGGGTTCATCCATCAGTTGTGCATGACAGCAATGGTCTTTATACAAGCAGAGGTTTGTTATTGTATGTCAGACATTTCTTCAATCTATCAGTCAATCAGTCAAGTGGGTCACTCCTCCTCCTTCCCTTTGCCATTATAGGTTACACAGGACACTGAATCTGATGAATTTAATGAATTTAAGCTCATTTAGATACTTTGCCCTGTGTGTTATCGCCATGTTTTTTCATACAGATATAGAGACTTTGACAACCCTTGAAATTTTTATTTCATTACCAAGCTGGAATTGAAATTAAAAACAGGAATATAGGTATGGCTGTAAGGAGAAGGGATGCTGAGAGGGCTACAGCACCCCCTAAAGCCAGGTATCAGTTGATTAAATAAAAAGTGTGGTGCAGACTCACAGCAGAGAGAGCGTGTGAGAGTTCATGTGGACTTGCAAGAAAAAGCCATGGAGTGGACAGAAGTCTTAGCATGATATAATTTACAGGATTTCTTTGATCATGCTGCTTAATGTTTATCCATTTATAAATCAAGAGTGTGAACTACACTGCAGACTCGAGTCTTTTCAAATAGTGACAAACGGATGGATGGGTGTAGTAGCTGTGGCAGCTTTTGACATAGTATGTTGGTTTTCATGTTTGCCGTCTGCTGCAGTGAAAAACATTATCAAATCAGTTTAATTGTGTTTCAAAAATAATGTTACATATGTGCAAGATAGACATTATATGGTCTGCAAATCTACATCTGTACATATCACTGTTCTTAAATTTTCACTTTTCTTGAATGACAGACTTCTGTATTAAGGTTTATATGCAGATCATAATCTAATAATCTCATGCATGCAATTGCTTGAGAATCACACAACTCAGTAAACACCTTGAAATGGTGACTTGGTTTTAAAGATGTTATGGCTGCTACAGGCCCTGGATGTGTAATGTGACATGTTGATCATTTTGTTTTATGTGAACAGCCAAATAGCGCATAGCTTTAAATGTTGTTGCTGCAGGGAACAATGGGTTGGCATTATGTCTTGTCTCATGTGTCTATGTCTCATCTATGTCTCTTTGTAAAGAATGGTCCATTGTATCATATGCTAAAGGAGATAAATAAGGAAGCACTGATGCATTTAGAATATTCAAACAGCTCTAATCATGGATGCCATTTAGATACTTCAAGGTAATTTCACCCTGTTAGGAAACTTCCTAAAAAAAAGACAAATACAGGGCTAAAGAGACAGCTGTGTGCTTGCTGTAGAAGGAATAGATCACACCAAAACATAAGACACATATTTAGATGATGTGATCCCTCCTGAGGATGGGATGGGATGTAAGCTTTTCAGTGTAGAAAAACTTACGTACATAGCTCTCATTATGTTCCTTTCAGAGGTCTGGGCAATAGGAAAGCTAAAGGGCTCAAGAAATAAAATCTATTTTGAAGCAAATGACACACACTGCAGACTGGACATTGTGCTCTCTCATTTCCCTGACTCCCATCCTCCTCACGCCAACCAAATCACCGTGACGACCTTGGAGAGGACAGTTTGGTCATAAGACCCGTTTCTATTTTTTCTCCTCCACTCCATCTTCCAGGATCCCTCCCCCCCCTTCTTCTTTTAATCCTCCTCCTCTCCCGTGCACAGTCTGATTTATATGACCGGGGTAAAGACAATGACCACTCAGAGTGGAGGATGGGAGTTGAGGAGGAGAGATTTCATTGGCATCACCGCTCTCCCAATCCGTTTCCTGGCCTGTGTTGAAGTGGATACAAGTGACACCAAGGCCTATGACTGAAAACCAGCCACCACTGTCCTTGAGGGGCACATCTCTCAGGACGACATCTGATGGCAGATGACCTTTGACCTCAAAGAGGTTGGATGTGTGTTGTGTGTAGGTGTGTGTGTTTGTGTTGAGAGGAGCAAAGAAAGTTGGCAGAGTATGCGAATGGAACTTTGACGCTCTTTTATTTTCATGATCAAATATATTTAAAGAACTACAGTGTTTTCTGGAGATTGGGATGTTGCACTTCCTTTTGTGTTGTCCACTATGAGAGATTCTGTAAACAATCTACAGGATTCATCCCATTCCAACTGGTATTTAGTCATTAAGTTAGTGGTCTTCTGAAGCTTTACAAAAAAAAAGTCACTTTAACCAACTATGCTGCAAAGTATTGAATTGTGATCTGCTTGTGTCTTTTAAAAATACCAATTGTAATTATGACCAATTACGATTGGTCATAATTGTGGAAGTAACATGGTACATCAGGAAGAATCTTCACAGAAGCATATGAAGGCCCAGTTTCATCAGAAAGCTGTTAACCCTCATTTTACAGCTTGGGATTAGCTCCTTGCATTAGTGCCACTGCGATGCATCTGGTCTAAGTGCATCATTTTGTGGTCACTATGCTGTAAACTATGTAAGCAGCACCCCCCGAGGTGGGATGAAAAAAACAAATTGTACCATGTTAATCTGTTAAAAGAATACAGTTATCCATGTGGGCCATCTGTTGGCTGTGCAGCCATGGGACAGAAATCTGAAGATTTTGCTGGTGTTGAAGTTTACACTGTAAGGTTCCATCTGTGGAACTCTGAGGCTCTGAGTCTCTCCTGCATTTACCAGCAGATTGGCAGTCTGAGTTTAAGCCTTTGATAGCAGAGTTTTCTCCCTTTTCCAAGACGTCCAGGGTTACACATCTCTAGCTGTCCATGTGAATGTAGGTTGTGCAATGCCAGTCAAACAACACCCATATAGACAGGCACCATCTAAACTGCAAAATTAAAGGAAAAGTTTTCTCATATGCTGAGTGGTGATATTACACTAAGATGGAATGTGGCTTTAATTCATTTTAGCAGTCAGTGAGCTTTACCCAGGGAGAGGAGGAGGGACTTCTAGTATGAAGTGGAAACAGGACATGCAGTGAAGCAGGGTGGTGGTGTGTCAATAGATGGGTAGATTCCCTCACTTATCATTGTTGATAAGTGAGGGAATAGCGTGAAGTTCATCAGACATGTCCTTGTGCACCAAAAATGAATAAATAATATAAAGACTGTGCACCAGTCTAAAAACTTGAGTCTAAGTCATTTCTCAAGTCATTTGAAGACACGTCTGATGTCAAGTCTCAGATCACTGTCCCTTTTTCTGCTCCAAAGGGAGAAAGTTGTGCCTAGAGAAAAATTTTAACAAGAGGTCAGGACTTGGGTCCAGGATTAAAGTAGAATTAAGCCAGTTTATAAGTAGTGTAATGTCATGAAAGTTTGAAATGGGTTTGAGTTTGTAGTTAGGTTTGGATGAAGGCAGAGGTTACGCTTTGAGTCCATTGAATGAATGTAATTCACTCGAATGTCCTCTCGTGGGTGTGTTGTGAAACAAAGGTGTGTGTTCAAAAGTGTGGGTGGCTGTGTATGTGTGTGAGCGAGCATTAATACCAGCTCTGCCTTCACCCTGAGCCCCTCGGGGATAAACAGGTAGAAATACACTCTCTATCAGTTTAACTGCAGCTCTCCAATTTCCACCCCAGGTGGGAAAAAGATACAATCTCTGATTTGAAACCCCGGCTTCATTGACTCCACATCCCTCACTTGTGGATAAGGCAGTGTAAACATTTAATGAAATGACTCTGTTTAATCCCACAGCTTCATTAAAACTCAAGCACGTCCCTTTTTACACTGCCAACAGGTGATAGAAGCAGAAACGAAGTATGCTTGATGGAAGAAGAGAAACAGGGAAGAGAGGGTGGATGATAGAAAAGGCTGTAATAGGGAGCTGGGTGCCGTTTGGGAGGCTGGACGGGTTGGTGGGGAATTTGACTGTTTAAATGCTCACAGACGCCCATGTGTGTCGAGACTGCCAGTCCTCTGGGAAATCAGGGCCTGGGAAGCCGTCAGGCTCCCTGGAAAGATCCCCATTTCTAAGCACAGAGATCTGACATTTTGAAATGGGAGGCAGCCAAACCACCTGCCACACCCAAAGGTTTGATATGAGGCTCTGATGAGAGCGACAGGGAAGGGAAATGGGTCTCATTTGTTAAATTTTTAGATCTCATTGCTCCCTTTCTCCTCGTTCCTTTCTTTCTCTCTCCCTTTCTTTCTAGATTCATCATCACTGAGCCACAACTATTGGAAGTGTCTGGGTATCTCTGTAATGAGAATAACCCCCTAGATATTATTGATCTATGTCCTCAATTATCTTCCAACTCTCAATTATTTAATACAGTTCCAGCTCCTTTACTTCCAGAAGTTGTTCAAAGAGAACAAGAGGAAGATTTAACTCTCCAATCATGCCTCTTCCTGGCGCAGATAAAGTGTTTCTGTGTTACTTGTCTTTTCTGATTGATTCTACACTATAATGCAGTCTCCAGGGTCTTGGTTTGTAAAAGCAAGCATTTCCTAAGTTATCCAGCACTGCCAAAGTGACCTGCTCACCGCAGTTCATAATGTCTCTGCAGCTCTACTTCTACTGTGTTTTTAACAGAAAATTTACTACATTACCTTTGGAACAGTTTGTATTATTATCCAATTTTACAGAAAGCTACGTGACAGAAGGCAGGGCCCAGATCATGATACGTGGTTATAATAAAAAAGAAAATATGGGCAAGAGTGATGTGAGTTAAGTACCCTCAGAATGCCGGAGAGCAGAGAGTGGAAACAGTAATGAAAGAGTAGCGTAATCAACCAGGGTTTATCAGCATACTTGACTTTATTGAAAATCCCTTGCATGCTAAAGACTAGCAAACTGAACGCAACGACCCTGCAGCACCAGCATCTCTTCCTCAGCAGTCAATCAAACTGTAACACTCCAAAGTGGATGGTGAGTGAGCTCCTCTTCACTGAGCTTTTATAGAAGTGGAGAAAAACAAGTTCAGGCTGTTTTAAGTGCAAATGTCTTGTAGGCATCATTTTTGAAGAATTTTGTTTGGCTTGTTTTCATCTCTTTCAACCACCCTGGGGTGTGGTTTACAATATTACAACTCAAAGTGCGGGGCTTTGTGCCTGCCCTTTAATATCAAAAATTTTAATTTGTATTGATCTGACACATGCAGTTTAAAAACTACTCTTGCAGATGTTTCCTGTTTCTTCATCTGCATCTTCATAAAAGCTGCACATTTAAAAAGGAAACAGAGCCACTGACTGATTTAGCAAAGCTGAGTAATTATTTCAAATCAGAAAATCTCCCAAGCAAAAGAGACATACTTTTTGCTTTCAACTAGCAACAAACCAGTGTAATACCAGCAACATAAAGCCTATAAACTACGAAATTTGGTGTAAAAATTGCTTATTAAGCTGCACTCATCAGTGTTTTTGTCTCTGACAATTAAAAAGCGTCACATGAAGGTTTCTTGAATGACAAATTGAGACAGATTTATCAAGCGATCCTGCAAGTTTACACGCTGCTTAAGATTTTACAGTCCACAATATTACTGTCTTAGTCAGTTTTGCTGCATTTATTAAAGATCTAGTGTTTAATATTCAGGGATTGAATATTATCCCTGTGAATGAAAACATTCACAGAAATATTCAGGGAACCAATTGTAAGAAATGGAGTATAATATTCATATATATGTTTTCATTGAGTAAACCACCTGAAATTAAGAATTGTGTTTTCCTGACCTTAAAATGAGCCTTTTACATCAAGTAAGAGCAAGTCCTCTATCATGGAGTCCGCCATGTCTCACTGCCATGTTTCTACAGTGCTACAGAATGGAAAAACCAAGCATTTTCACTCGAAAGGGGCGTCTCAGATTGTTCACTTGCAATCTGCAACCTCCCCACTAAATTTCACACACACTACACACCTTTGAAGCTGTAGATGCTTAAAAAAGTGTTTCTTTGAACAACAACAGCAAAATAACAAAGGGCGTATGGATGGTCATGTAGTGTTCAGTGGGTTTATCAGCTCTGAACAGCTTCCTGATGTACCAGGAAATGAGATTTTCAGCAGGAATCTTTAGCCCAAAACAAAACAGCTGTAAAAGGCTAAAAGTCTGTGGATGATTTTTTTGAGTTTTTTACCATGAGAAACACTTTTTACATCGCATATAGTCATTTGAGCCCATATTTAGTACAGCTTTAAGCTCAAGTTTTATCCACGTGTATACTGGGTTCGGAAATCTCTCTAAAACACACATGTAGTGACAGACGTTAGGGGAATGGGTTGCATTTATAACAATGTAGAAAAAGGTGTTCAAATGTCATCTTGCTCCACCAGACTGCATCAGAAAATAACCTGTTACCATTAAACCAGAGGTGGCAGCATCGCTGCATTGCAGTGTATTAATGCAGAGTTAAAACTTTCACCCAGGGCACATAACACTGACACAGAGAAACAGGATTTCTTTCTTTCTTCTTAAACAGACCAAACTTTGTTAAGTGTTTATTTCAAGCAAATTTGTTTCAAATAATACATTTGTGTGTTGAAGTGCAGAGAGGTTGTGTGTATGTAAGAACAATCTGCCTAGAAATTTACAAGGAATCTTTTTAATTTTTCCATCTAGAGATCAAAAAAGTAGCTTTTAAGTGTTGACATCCTTTTTTGTCCTGTGAGTAATATGTTCATATCTATGTGTGTCTAATATGTACATGTATGTGCAATCATTTCATGAAAATATGAGGATAATAAGGTATGAGGATAATTTAAGGTGTTCTTAATCAAACACTATTTTCAAATTAAAATTATTTAAAAGCTATGTTAGTTCTCTTTGACATGGTTCAATCAAAATTGTTGCCTTTCCCCATTTTTACTCAGTGCTGCTGCTTAAGCAATGCAGTATATTTCCAATGCAGTGCAGGTTCAGACATCTTCTAAAGATGACTGACGCCCTCTAGCAGCCAAATGAATGTGCAAAAATGTGTGGGCTCAAATGTGGAGATTTCCCCTGTGTCAGTTCTTATTAATGTCACTATACATAGTTAGACTCACAGAAGGCATATTTAGCAGGAAGGGTTCAGATTTAGTTTATAACTGTAGCTGAAGTGATCCTAATAATCTTCTCTCTATATCTGCTGGCTGTGAGAAAGACACCGTGATTATCCCTCATTTCATTCCTATTTTCTTGTAATTTTCTGCAGCAGATGCCTTGCATATGGCAGAGAAATCATTTTGAGCCATGAAGGACTTTACTGAAGGAAATCCATGTAATCCGCCTCGTCTTCTGGTTAATCAAGGAGCTTAATAAGTCATTAAATCATTCATAGTGTGACTAGGTTGCAGTTTCAATAAGGTGTGAGGGTCACTGAGCTGGACTACAGGAGGCTGCTGGGAAAATTCAGCATGCCATTCTGACATCTTCAAGTGGAGAATATTACTGCCTTCAAGAATTTTAAAATGGCCACACACTGTCAAGCCAGAAAAGAGGTGAAATGCGACCAGAGAGGAGGTGGGAATTTTTTTACTGCCCCTGGCTTGTGCGACATTTCAGACTGAGGCATATTGTGAAGGGATGTCAAACTCGTGCCATGGAGGGCCAAGAGGCTGCAGGTTTTCTTTCCAACCAAAAACTCCACCAGCTGATT
>JAQMCX010000034.1:3616126-3637458 GCA_029814765.1 Acanthurus leucopareius
CAAAAACTCCACCAGCTGATTTCACTGATTAGTCCCTGCTCTCTGCTTGAAGGTGAGGTAATCAGTGAAATCAGCTGATGGAGTGTTTGGTTGGAAAGAAAACCTGCAGCCTCTCGGCCCTCCATGGCACGAGTTTGACATCCCTAGAGGAATATTTCCATGTCTTGACACATCTTTTTCCATCATTACACTTAATTATCTCGATAGCTGGATATACTTACACAGCCTCTTCAGCCGAGAAAATTGAAAATTCTCCTTCACTGATTTCTACTGTGTGTTTCACTTTGAACTTAAAGTTGCATCACTTTTGTTAGCTTTAATTTATCCAATTAAAGTAAATCTTCTCATCAAGTTATTCTCTGTTATCCAAAATTCAAAACAATAAAAATTTGAGCACTTCTTTGGTGGGTCTTTTAGTATTATCTAGAAGAAATATCACTAAATCAATGAAATGCAGATTTTGTCACTTCTTTTTATGTTGTAGGAGTGTCAGTGTTGACAAGTGATTGGAGAAAGACATGAACTAGGATTGCTTGCAAATGTGAGAGGTACAGCTTGGATGTGTTAATGAATTTAGGTTGTAAAGATCTTCATTTTTAAATATTCCAAACATAAACTGCAGCAGACATCACTCACTTCTTAAGAATGAAAGTGAAACAAATTTGTGTACATAATTTAACTGTTCTAACCCATTACTCCTAAAGTGAAGCTGCCTGGTAGCCAGCAGGTCAGGGTGTGGTTGCACAGGGCCGTTTCAAGGTGTGAATGTGTGAAACCTGTGAATATGAACAGGGCGATTGGTTCTCAGTGAAACTTCAATGAATAAATAAAGGCTGTGCACAGCTTTCAGAGAGATATCACACCAAAACTGAATAACTTTCACGTGTGTCCTATTGTTGTCACAACATTCAAGCCCAATACAGTCTTAAACATGATCAAAGCTGAGTTGTTTGATTTTTTTCTTACCAACCTCCAAAATAAAAGTACCTTCACTCATTAGGTGATGCATACAGGACTATGTTTTACAGTAATAGTAGCACAAGTGCTTTGACATTTTATAGTCCAACAAAAAAAGGGTCTTCTAATTTAATCTAGTGGAACAATGTACAGAGCTGTGGCCATCACTAAGTACACAAAGTTAATGTCAACTGTCAACTTATATTTACCATCCTAAGGGATTGTACATGTACGGTTAAAAGCCTGATTTTTACATATTTTTAGCCTGTAAAGTAGATTAATATGACTAGCTTTAAGTAATCAAGATATAATTTTAAAAAAGATTTAGTAGCTGTGGTATAGTTACTGTAAGGAAACAAAGCAAACAAGGAAGCAAATAAGAAAGTAAAAAGTCTATTTTAAAACCTCAGTTTTATTGGCTTAATCATTTAAAGGCATATTCATCAATCCTACATGCGGACTTTGAGAACAAACAATAAAATGGAGGCCTCACTCATATAATAGCAACAGCAAATGGGAGGCAATCACATGACCCATAATGTCAATATGATAAGTGAAGTGCCTGGATTGCCTTTTTGTTTGAAGTGCTCTGTTTTTCCCCGTTTTACCATGACAAATAAAACCGACACCTTTTTGGTCTATGTTAGATGAAAAAGAGAAAAAAATTGCATTCTTGGGAGACTGAAAGGTGCTTTTCAGGTTCTAAATTCATCGAATTACGATTTTTAAATCTAGAGAGCCAGAAAAAAACTGAAGTCCACCTGAAAGCTAAGAGGAACCATGTTTCAATATCTAACACTTTTTCCACAAAAACGTGTCTTCAAATGGTTGGAGTGTGAAATCTATGCTGTGGATTTGAAGGCAGCAGGTTGACCTGAGCCCCCGGCCTGCGTGCCCACTGAATGTGGTGACGTAGAATAAAGGCGGGGCCTGCGCACAGGTGAACATCGCACAGGTGTAAGGAAGGGCAGAACAAGTTGAGGTGCCCGGAGCCGTTACTCGGGCTCTCCCCTCTCCTCCGCTATGGCCCACAGCTGCGTGGGGAAATGCGCGCCATTGTTCTATGTCGCTGTTATCTTTGATGTAGCTGGACTGGTTGTTCTTTTGGTTGGGATTTTCGGCAACTTGCACCTGGACGGTCGGTTTTATGGGGATTTCCTTATCTACACGGGTTCGGTCATAATTTTCCTCAGTTTGATGTGGTGGGTGCTGTGGTACACGGGGAACGTCCAGCTGTACGCGGAGGACAGGACGGGCTCATTGGACATCCACTTTACGCACTGGGCCAGGAAGCTGTCCGAGAGGCTCTCCAGAGGTGGTGTGAAGACCCTGGGAGCCGTAGTGGAGAAGAAGAAGAACATGGGGAACTGGAAGGAGATAAACGGGACTGGGTGTGCTGTCGCACCGACTCGGATTACGTGGGAAGATAGCCGCCGCAATGGAGCCGTGTCGGGTCACGACAACAGAGGCTTTGATGGAGAGACTGAGTTCGCATCTTCAGCTGACAAAAACGTAGAGTTGGGGGTGTTGAGGAGCTCAAACGTGGGTCTGTGGCCAGTAGATAAAGCAGAGAGGCTTCTTTGACCAGAGCTGGTGCGTATTTCACCTGAAAACACTCCAAAACAATAGCCTACCACTTCTCCTCTTCATCAGCCAGCCCAGGGCAACCCCAACATCTTCCCTATCCAGAGTCCATTACTGTAACTTGTTAAGCGTTGTTGAGACTTTGAAAACCCATTTCCTCTTACCCACCTCATCCCCTGACTCTGTAAATCTGTACAGTCTTTAGAAATGAAAGTGAGCCTCTAAAAGTCTGGACCCAACAAACAACTATAATTGCAAGTCATAAATATTCAGCACATTGCCCCGCTTTCACCCTTCTAGTCAGTCTGATGTTGTTATTCTTGTCATAAGTTGCTCACTGTCACAGCTGTAACACTTTTATCATGACTGTTTTCACCCTCATTGTCTTGCACGATGCCATAGTAGCCGTTCTTCCGCTCTCACCTCAGTCATAATTATGAAATGTCTCACATTATTGTCAGTGCTCAGATAATACCCACAGAGAAGTCAACCCAGAGGAATGGGCGCCCTCACTCAAACACTGCTCCCCCCAGGACCCTGCCTGCTAAGTCTGCTCATGAATATCTGTATCTATCTCCCTCTTATATATTTTTTTTCTTTCCCTGGCTGCTGTGAAAAGATCTTCAGTGGCCCGTGGCAGCTTTTAATTAATGAGCCTGACCGGTTCTGCTCACCTTCACAGTTCTGCATTATTTTAGACGTCAGTTTTCTTGTAACTGGGTGGCAAGCCAGACACCCTTTGGGCTAAAAGGCGCAATTGCATTTTAATGGAACTCAGCAGTGATTATTGATCCAGTGGAATGGAGTGTTGGTAGGCAAAGGTATGGTTAGGCCTCCCAGCTCAGCTACAAAAGACAGGGATCATATATAAGTCTGCTTCATGTACACTCCTTCCATCCTCCAGTTCCAGGTAGTTAACTTTAATGGGCCCCAGGCTGATTCCTGTATTATCTAACCTGGCTAATGATCTTGAGATATGGGACTGTGTGAAATGGTGTGGTCAAGAACAAACAGTGCATATTACTGAACAGTGAGACTAGCTCTTGACTGTATTTTTATCATGTCAGATGTGACACAAAGAAGGACAGAGAGCAAAACTGTAGCCATGACAGAGGTCACATAAGTTGTGGCCTGTATTGTTTTTTGGAATTTGGGGGTCCTAATATCCTGAGCTGGAGTTATCCCTCTGTGGTTACGCAGTGTGCTGGCTTTAAATAACAGACATTTTTACATCTTTACATTTGACCTCTGTAAGGCTTAAGTATTCATTTCAATCTAAAATAAAGTTAATTAGCATTTATCCATCAGAAATATATCCACTGTAGGAGAGACTTCAAACTGAACTCAGACCATTATGTAAAAAGATGGAGTTTACATGATAGAAAAAATAATTTGCTGAACCAAAAAACTTTTAAAAACAAATGGTTCTGTCTCTATTTCATAGATCTAACAGTATACAGTATTTATCATGTACTCAATCCTGCAGTAGTGTTCCTGTTGATTAGACAAAGACTTAAGAATGTCACAGAAAGAACAAAAATGTAAGAACAAACTTTTTATTAGACATTAAATCCCTTCTGTCTTTTGGTTTTTTTTAAGGATTTTTCTGGAGCTGTCTCAAAAATCAAGGCTTTTATCTATACATGCTCATTTTTAGGACAATTAATTTAGACATTTTTTTGTACTGAACATACTCAAAACCAACTGAGGTTGACAGATTAACTTCACAGTGTGGGGATGAAATTGTACTGGGGAAAATGGACTTTGGTGTTTTTAAAATCTTAGCTACAACCCTGACTTGGAGCATGTAGTGTTAGGGGTTTTATCACTGGCCGTGCCCCCAATGAACACAGGCCTCCACCTAAGGACAACACTCCTATTGTATCAGCCACCTGCCTTTCTGCCTTATGTGCCATAAAGTGACGTGTTTATTATCAGATCCGTCAGTAGCTTGCATGGATCATAGTTGGGAAACTATTGCTTTAGTGCAGCAACAATTGTTCAAAGAAGAGTTAGGTAACCTGGAGAAAGGTCAGGCTCAGATTTAAGTGATGATTGTCTTATTTGCACATGTTTTCATGTTGTAAGGCTGTTAATTGGTAGATATGGAGCAAAGTATTATTATTTCAAACCAAAAGATTTATACTGCCTTCATGTCTGTTTCATATGGAGCTGCCGAGCTGCAGTTAAGGAGAATGTTTGCTAGTGGTTTTACCATTGACAGACAGTTTGTGGTTTTAGGTAGTGATAGAGCTGTATATCCAGCATGTTTTCTCAGGTAGTTGTAACCAGTTAGCAACATATCACAATAGGTTTTGAAACTGTATTTGGATATAATATTTTTTTTCTGTGATGCTGCTTTTATTGTATATAATTAAAAACTGTTTCTTTCAGTTACAGTCTCTATAAATTACAGCCACACAAGGGTGAACAAAATCTCAACAGCATTTGACAGTAATACATCAATTCGCATTTTATTTGTAGACCTTTCAAATGCATTCACTAAGAGAAATTGTGACATTTTATTGTTAAATTGTGAAAATATGGGTCTCAGATAAACAATTTGTGAAGACACTGGATTGCTATTTACACAAAAGAAAATAGCAGCATAGTGTGCACCAAGGCCTAATTCTTGGGCCACTATTATTTTCTTGTTTATAAAAATTCATTACCAAATACATATGCCCCATTATCTTTGCAGATGAGCAAAACTAGAACCAATACTTTAACAATTTAAGTATTTAAGTAATTAAACAAAAAGCAAAAGTTTCCTCCTCCAGAAACAGTCTTTCAAACTTCTGCACCCTGTTGGCTCCTTTAGCTCAGGGAAGTCAAATTCTGCAATACATTTTCTAAGAGAGAACTTTGTTAAGCTTTTCATATTTCCTGTTTAAATGATATTATTAGATTAACTTGACAATCATCTTATCTTAATCTTTCTAAACATATCACAAGAAGAGACAAATTTTCTCTTTAATACAATCCTAAAGTCCCAAGTGCAATTACACTTATCCTTCCATTAACATCTTTCTCTCTCTCTCCTCTTTTCAGATGAGGTCCAGCTTTTGCGGAGCCAGAGGACGAGTTGTCTCCTTTTGCTGCTTTCCAACAGACGGAAAACATTGATCTTATAAACTAACGTCACTTTTTATAAAAGAGGAAGATGATTTCTTAATCAGGGAAAAGCCCTGCACCTTAACTTTGGCAAAGGGGCTGTGCACAGAGGAAGAAAAGGTCTTTGACTTGTATATAATAAATTTCTATTTTTGTGCTGATTTTGTGACCGATTTAAATTATTTTTGTCAGGAATAAAGTTAACATGTAATTGAGTGTTGTTGTTGTTTGATAGTGTTTGTGTTCCGATAACGAAGTGGTAACAGCCAAGCAAGTTATGTCAGGGACAGTTTTTCTTATCATCCTTATCTGGATTCTGCATTTGTGGTTCAATAAATTTTATAAGCTACGCAGGAAGCTGATTTTTCTCATAGCCTCTTTTTAAAGTTACTTTAAAGGGTGTAAACAGCTCCCTAGGTAATCTCCCATTTATTCCAACTCTGCAAGGAAAAAAATTACCAATCCAATATTCCTTGTTTTTTTAAAATAAAATATCCAGCTGTGGGCCTGTGATAAGGCCTGGATCTGTGGGTGCTGAAATGTGTATGAAATGAAACCACATCCAATGACAGAGCTGGAAAATCTCTTATCATCATTAAGGAAACATATTTCTCCTCCGTCAGACGCTGTCATGAAAAAACGTGAGATGTAGATACAGAAAGAATGTGACCCGAGTGTTTAAACTCTTCCTTCTCACCAGTATCACTTCAGACTAACAGGCGACACTGAGAAGGAAAGACGCATTTCTTCTAAACATATTTCACCCCTTACATTTTTAATTGTCACACTGTTAAACTAATAAAGTAATTACTGTAAGCAGTCAACTACTCCTATCATGGATTATACCGCATATCTTGGCCGCTGCCTGCTTTTTTTCTTCATCGCTGTCTTCCTGGATGCAGCAGGCCTCATCCTCTTTTTTGTCGGGGTCTTCGCTCCCCTCAGCTTCTGGGATTTCTTTGTTTTCTCAGGACCCCTCATTATCTTCCTCAGCCTAGTCTTCTGGATCATCTGGTACCTAGGAAATTTGGAGATACCATTGGAGCAGTTACTCCCAAAATAGGACTCATGGCTTCTTCATTTGCAGCACAAATAAAACTTTCGGAAAATGGTGCTGGATAATGTGCCAAGGCTACAGCTATAGGTGCGGATCTTCACATTTAAAGCATTACACATTCAGGACATGCTGTGAAATGAAAAACTACTCTTTAACCAAGCTTTTTTTTCTTTCTCTGCAGAGTGATTTCTCAGCTTCTAATCAATCTCAATGACGTGTCAGAAACGTGGACTTAATTTTTACAGGATAAAATACAGAAGTTTAGTCTGACAGGAAAACCCCATAGACTCAGTGGCAGAGTTGAAGGAGACAAATTTGTAAAATTAGTTAAAATGTTTTCACAAATGGCTTCAAATCCAAAACCCTGGTTATGGGCAAAAACAAGTTGTACGTCATGGACAGTTTCATAGCTAGCTATTTATTATTCAGTGCAATAAACTGATTCTAAATAAATTACTTTAAATATTTTTGGCAAAAATGGTAACAATTATTGTTTGTGCCTGTCTCTGTGACTTTCCTGTTGTGAAATCTGAGCATAGGTCGCTCAGCCCATTCAACAGAAACCTGTAAAACTGGGTCCATTAGTTACTGGGGCGGGAGGAGCTCTCATTTTACAAGAATGGAGGAAGGGAGGCATTTGGCTCATCTATGAAACATCATAGCTTCATGGAAGTCTGGTGGAATCTAACTCGAGGAAGCTGTTTGTACAGATTTAGTTCCGATATGTTCCTTTGCATTATCTGTAATCAAGCAACCTATGTGGCACAACTCGTTTCCTTGTTATTTAGGACACACCCGTTTACAGTGTGGCTGATATTTAAGCCTAGCACCTGAATAATACTGAGGCCCCACACTTATCACAAGAAAAGAGATAAAACAACAAGACAAACAAAGATGTAGAAGAAATCAGGTAACTAAACATTTTTGAGACAAAGTTCCACTTTTGTTGCTTTGGATTTTTAAATACACATGATTTGGATGATATGACATGTTTAATTATCAAAATAACAGATTTTAAAAATGTGGTTACAACAATGCCTTTCATCATATTTTTTCAAAAACAGCAGGGTTTTCAAAGAGTGGGCTCACACAACCATTAAGCCTTACACAAGGGGAGTATTTGGAAATGTGTCAGCCGTGCATTAATAATTCACAACTGCACCTGAACAGCTCAAACAGCTCCACAAGAATCACTTTGTGCTGGTTGACAAGTGATTCTAATGTGTCACAATGACTCTGACTTCAGGGCTTCAGGTTCCACCTCACACCTGAAGTGTGTTTCCATGAGCTGTTGCCAGTTTACTGGACAGTGCACGGCCAGCGCGCACACGCAAACACACTCCCATGTATGACCTGGGTCACCTGAACATGACACTGTTTGACTCAGAGCTGTGGTGACAAAGGGTACAGGGATTAAGTTCAACCAGGCGTGTCAGTGTATTTGAGTGTCTACCTGCAATACACACTATAGGAGCATATCTGTAGGGAGCAGAGTGTTGGTATTTGATGTGATGAAGTTTTAAAGTTCCACATTAGATGTGATATTGAGATGTTTTTTGATTTTCAGTATCACATGAAAAAATATTCCATAACTAGTCAAGGCTCTCCGCTTTAAGCTGTACTCAAAATCATAATATGTAACATTTCTACATTGAAATGTTAAAAGGTAAACTCATCTTTGTCATACATTTTGCTGAATTGTGTATTAACATTATCCCAAGAGTTTTCGTCATTGTTCAGAGACAGAAAACATCTGTTATTTCATTCAAGGAAACAGTGCATTTCATTTAGTTGCTTAATGCTAACTACAGGGGTAACATGGGTCAGAGAGTGAGGAAGGTAGTTGACAAGGTGACGAAATGTAACATAAATAAAACTTTAATGTTACCTCATCTGTGAATATTTCTATCTAAGCCAGTCAGATAGGTTTTCATCTGCAATGGTGGCTGTTTAACAATGAAATAAACAATCCCATGATCCTGCGCTACTTAATGACATCCAACCTCATTTTTTCATTGTTTGGACTGACAAGTACCTGGCATCAGAAACTATATGTGTGTTAAGGTAAAAGTTCATAAGTATTATCAGCAAAATGTTCTTAATCCAACCAAAGTAAAAGTATTTGTTATTTAGAATGCCTCCTTTCAGTATTGAATTTCATAAGAATTCTGGAGTTTCATTGTGCACATTTTTTCAATTCAAACTAGTAACTGGAAATGTCAAATAGCCCAAAATGTAATGGAGTAAAAAGTACAGCATTCTCCCAAGAACAGTTTTTCTTTTTTGTTATTAATTTTTTCCTTTCTTCTCCTCAGTTACAGACTTTCATGTAGAAATTTAAGTTTATATTTTTACACTGCTTCTGAACTGTGTTGGAGTGGATGTATTAAGTAGCATACAATGGAAAAATATAAGTACTGCAAAGTTGGACTTAAGTACATAACAGGACTACTTATTACTTTCCAGCACTGGCTAATACTAAATTTTCCTAGCTCTTCTCAGGCATATGGAGTAGTTATCATAGCTGTAAATAAACATTAGCAGACTAATTTTGGAGAATAAACCAAACTTCAAGGTTACAGCAGTTTTATTTACTTGTTGTTTTTTTAACTTTAATTAAATATTCTGGTAACATCCAATCACATAACAGTCTGTATTCAGGCTTTGTAAAATCCAGACTATACAGCCTAAAATGGAAAATCCATTGACCATCCACATTCAAAATAATTACAGAACTGTTCAACTGTGTTTCCTGTAAATGAACTCCTCGTTAAAAGGTCTAATTCATCCCTCTTCCCCTCAAATGAATGGGTGTGCCTTAATGAGGTGCTAACTCGGCTAAAAGAATATCATTAGTCTGGTTTCAGTGGGGAGATGCTGTGCACCAAGATGATAGAGAGCAGCTTCAGAGACTTCTCACCCAGGTAATGAACACTGAGCAGCGGCAGAAGACTAACATTAATGGTTATCAACCTTCAAATCATTTAAATGAACAAGGTACAGTCAGTAAGCAGTGAATAATTAAAAGGTTACAACGGAAATTAATCCTTGCTCAATGTTGGCTCTGAGATAATTCTGTCTGGAGTTGATATTTTACTTCCCTCTTTCTCGACTAGCCCACTCCATAAAATTTGAGAGTAGAATTAATCTCGTAACATTGTTGTACAGACTCCAGCAATTTGGGGTGGAAGGTCTTCATGGATAAAAGAAAACCTCTGATGTACCTGATGAAAAAAGTGTTCATACTCATTTACTGCACAGGAATCTTTGTTGTTTTATAAAAGAAATTACTTCAGTCAAAGTTTACTGTTAATAAGAAGCATAGTGCTTTACGTGTGAGCTTCCTTCACAGTCAGTAACATACTGGTTAATGTACTGTCAATGCCCTTTACAAGTCACTAGAGCTGAATTGGCCTTCTGGTGCTGTTTGATGGCTGTCCACTGCTCCTCAGGGAGAACCAGTATCACAACATTATACTGATTATAATCGCGACGATAGAGGATCAGTCTCTGAGATTTAATACTGTCAGTTTTAGTGGTTTCAATAAGGTTTGTTCTCACAGTAAAATCATGCCTCTTAAAACATCCTCTGATGATTTTAACAGACTCTAGGCAACTAACTGCTCATATATACTACTTAAGACAACTTAAATTAAGACTGTGACTTTCTTTTGAGTTCAATGTTGTTTTCATAATGGCTTCACTTAACTTCTCTAAGCTCTAGGAACTTTGGATGGGGAGCCAGATTGAGGGCAAATGAAATGAAAATTAATATATGTTAAGATTCTAATTTACAGCCATGTGTCTTGGTTTCCTGCTTGTTTTTAATAAATGAATGACAAATTAATTCTTAGAAATATTTTGGTTTAAAATATTATCCACAAATACCCTAAAGCTATGAAGAGATTATAAAACAATTGGGGTCTCTTGGACTAGGCCCCTACCACTCCCAGGGGAGGCCATTCAGACTCCAGATTCCTAGCCAACCCATGTGCCCTCAACTCTGCCATCTCTGCTCCCCATAAGTTTTAAATCATATGCTGTTTGCATGATTTATTAAAAGGCAAGATTTCAGATCTGCTCTGTAGGTACAAAATATAAAAATTAACATCAAACTGCTGATGATGTGGGGAATGTGAATAAATGTATTTGCTGTTTGTCAGTTTTTTGTCCGTGTATATGTTTATAGGCATGAATATACAGTGTTTGTAACATAAGCTGTGATTACAGGCAATTGAAACCTAAAGCATCACTGTATGACAATACATAAACAACAGGTGGCAGCACTGGACTGATGTTTCACTGCAGGTGAGGCAGATTCATAGTGCACACCACTGTTGTTATACTCCCACTACTACTACTACTACTACTGCTTCAACTGCTACTACTATAACTACTACCAATAGTATTAATAATAGCGTTATTATTTATTATTATTATAATTATTAATGTTGTTCATATTTTTATTATTGTTGTTGTATTGTGCATGTATAATTGTTTGGAAAAATATATATTTATATAATTTATGAGCACAAATTGGGATATTGGCGACGTAAACATTAATGTATTAAGCCTGACGGCTAACAACCACTTTTATCACTTGCATCAGGTGAAATGAATGACAGTTGATGTAAGTGATAAATACACACACAGTGATGCCCATGGTTTTGGAGCCTCATGTTACATTTAACCCAAATGTGATCTCTGTTTAGGTTTTTTTTTTTAATGAATTAAAAGAGAGATATTGTCTTATATTTTGGATTCTATGACGAAACAAACGAACCGACGAAGACCATAGAGTAAGGTTAAAATGTGCGGGAAATAAAAGATAGTGAGAGCCTTTGAACTGAAATTATTCCGCCAGAAATGTAAGTCATTTCAACATAAATGAATACTCCATAGTATTGCATATGATCACACAGTTATGATTAATTTAACTTGTTAGACAAGAAATCTGCACAAAACTACTCTACATCTACAATAAAGAACAGAACTGCCCATAATTCCCAACCTCCGTGTAAACTGTATGAGTCCTGAATGTTGCTCAGTGAGATATGATTACATCATCGTCAGAGTACACGTGTGGCATGGCGCCTGGGTTTCCACAGTGGAGCACGTTGTCTTAAATATTGATGCAGTTTTAATGAACAACACGCACTAGCATCGGAACACAAAGAGCTTGTGGTACCGCGGCTCTGTGTAAATCACAGTCTACCTCGTTGCTAGTGTCAAAACACGATGAGTGACTTAAAATCCATTATTTAACACGACCTCCATACATACACACTGCGCTCACAGCGTGCTGCGTGCTCAAGCCTACTACGGTTAGTAAACTAACCCGCTGCATGGAAGTCCCGGCTGACTGGATACCTGTACGGAACAGGATCCACGCAGCAAAAAGGAAACCATGTTAAACGGTCATTTATTTGCAGACCCTACATGTTTATACAACTACATTAAAAATATGCGAAACTATGCATTATGATGTGAGTAAGCTCTGGCTGTATGTGTGCACTGTGTTTTTTCCCATTATAAACCCTTTCTGGATGCAATTTAAAAGACAGGTTTAACGCTGATACAAAAGATTTAAATTAAAACTTATAATCACTTGCTACTTACATGCTTTTTCA
Source organism: Acanthurus leucopareius (assembly GCA_029814765.1). NCBI lineage: Eukaryota > Metazoa > Chordata > Actinopteri > Acanthuriformes > Acanthuridae > Acanthurus > Acanthurus leucopareius. The sequence continues at coordinate 3,628,469 of JAQMCX010000034.1, forward strand.
GTGCTTTCACATACATCTTATAGTCTTCATCAGCCGATAATTCAAGTAAGACTGTAAAATTAGCTTGATAGTTCCAAAAAAAGGGAACCTTTCAAAATTGTTGTCAAGCTACTGTACTCAAGTTCAAGAATGAACTTTCAGAGCTTCACTTAGAGCTCAGACATGAATTTATCATACAGCGATCACCAAATTCATGTGTGGTTAATTCAAATACAGGTTCCTGGACTCTTTTAATATTTTACATTTAATGTACAATGTGTACAATGGTACAACAGCATTTTAAAAGTGAAAAATTCACCTGTAGTCACAAAAACAATGGATAGGCTACAATGAAAGCTTTATAAAGTTCCCTTTGGACATTCCTAAGACTACACTGATAATAGTATGTACTGTACTGTGCTTTTTTGTATTGAAGGACCATGCCTTTAACACCTACCAAAAGTAGCCTGCAGTACTTTTAGGTGATTTGTAGGTTAGTACATCATGCCAGGCACCACATAGAACCACCTAAACAGTTCTCATTCTCGGAATCAGTGTTGAATGCAATTGTCATCTCTTTTTTTGTTACTGTTCCATAGTGTGAGGCCAGACGGTACATATTGAGCCTGCTTTTTCATTTTTAAATATCAGAGGCTGTTCATTAGTAGTAATATTTTCCATATGGTTTGTGGTTTTAATCACTGAAGGCTTTGTTGCACTGCATGGATGCATGACAAACAAAAGGAAAAATTAAGTGTTGTATAATGTGTTGATTCACAATGGATTTCCAAAAAAGCCTCACCTCTAAACATCATAGATTTTTTGTGCATGTGGAACTCATATGAGTCACATAATTTTCGTTTTCTTAAAACATTTAGTTACTGTGAATCAAAGACTCTGCATTTGTTATGTTTCTTCACTTACTTATTTGAGGTTTTCCATAAATTTGCTGGCCCTCTGTGTGATGTTACCTTAAGGACAATTTTGGAGTGTGTCTGTAATGGTTTTGAAAATGGGTGTGAAAAGGGGTCTGTAAAGGGTGATCTAGGAAGTTTGGTTTAATTATTAGTATTGGACAGGTCAGCAACAAAAAAACAACAACCCTGAGGGCTCATGTAAAAAAATGGGTCGAATGGAAACAATTTAAATGTTGAGGTCAATGAACTCACATTTCATTCAGTAGTAAAAACACTAAATTCAATTGTTCAATTTAAAAGTGTCACTTATAGTGAAAGGGCCTACAGTTCGCTGCAGTTCCTCATAGATATATAAAGGTTTAAGCATCATTCAGCTTGCTGTTTTGTTTTTATGGTAAAACTTTACTGTTTTAGTTCAGTCTCACTGCTCCAAAATAGCATGGTTTGCAGCAGCAAGCAGATGTTTTCAGTGAAAAGCTCCTGCACCCGACCAGCCAAGTTTTGAATGGCAAGTTGTCAAGCTGGTGAGGTAGTGTGCAGGATTTCAGTGAAAGGGCCGGACATTCTCAGAATTTGGGAAAGACAAAAAAAGACAAGGGTGAAAGTATTTGCGTAACATTCAACACAAACAGAACTCTAATTTTTTTTTTAATGCTGCTCTATCAATATGTCTAATGGATTTGTAAGTATGCAAGTGCTTGCAAAGTCTGCTAGGTTGAACACATTAGTAACATTAATTAATTAACATTAATACATTAACAGTTAATGTAACTAATGTGTTCAACCTACAGCTTGTTTCTGCTGCCCCCAGGTGGGCACGAAATAAGCTAATGCAGTTTTAAAAAAGTGGACGTATGGACATAATTTAACGGCTGACCAAAAAAAGTTTGCAATGTAAATATTCCATAGTATATCATTCTAGAGGTATGACAGTAGAGCTTAGATAAACAATAAGTTTTGGGGGTATACCCGTTAAAGACTTTTTGTATGATACTTCAAAAGAAGGCAGCTGATCAGTTAAAAGTTACGGCAAAATTTCAGCGGAAAAATTTCACTGCAGTAAAAATAGCGGAGCTATTTACAGAATAAGTTATCTAAATGTTCTTCTTCTGGTCTTTATCTAAATCAAAATCCCCTCCTTGAAATCACTGCGCCGCTTTTTACAGCTCTCCATCCATCTGCGTGTCAGGCTGCACTGCAACCGAGCTCTATTTTCTACGGCTATTTTTATTATTGTTGTCATTGGTAAACAGCACACATCTGCCTACACAGACAGGTTTTCTATTGGTTGAAGGGATTGTCTATCTCAGTACTTCCGTCCGTTTGGCCGTTTTTGATTGGCCAGTGCTTCTCTTTTCCCTCTTCTTCGCGGCGGTGGGTCGGAGCCGCTGTGTCCCCGGTCTGGCACGTTCCTAGCCAAATTCTCCACGGTGTAAAATTGGATCCCCCTTTTCCACAAAACTAAAAAAATATCCCCTCTTCAATTCCCTGCAACCGCTCATACGTTTCCGCTTAACACACACCTCCAAAACTCCACTAGGTACCTCTGAAGATGGCGGTGGTAAGTGGGATGTCGGGGTCGGCTGTAGCCCGGCTTGAGGGCCGAGAATTCGAGTATCTGATGAAGAAAAGGTCGGTCACCATCGGGCGGAACTCTTCGCAGGGTTCGGTGGATGTCAGCATGGGGCACTCTAGCTTCATCTCCCGACGGCACCTCGAAATATTCACTGCGGGGGAAGATGGCACTGGCACGGGGGAATTCTATCTTCGATGTCTCGGAAAAAACGGGGTGTTTGTTGATGGGGTGTTCCAGAGAAGAGGGGCTCCACCTCTGCAGCTTCCACGAATGTAAGATTGATATTGCCATATGACTTTGACTGACATAAATTATCAGATTTACGGGTTCATGTGTTGTTATTGTATTGTTGTCCCGCAGCGATGTTGCACGTGTTGTGTCAAGCAACACCGGGACTGGTGTGCTGCTCGGCATGCTCTGCATGGCCATAACGTCACGCCAAATCTAATTTTGAAGTAATGCTAGTGTAATCATGTCGCTTCTCTATGCCAAATAAGAAATCACCTTGAACTTGATTCATGGCCTAATGTTAGACGTTTGGGTACGGGATTTATTTGGCCATATGTAGACCGCTAAGCAGACGTCAGTGAGACGTCAGACAGTCATGCTTCAGCAGAGAATTAGTGCACTGTCTGCTGTGTATAATTCACATTAATGTTAGCTATGTGAGAGCAAAGTCAGCGTTAGTATTATGTACCTGCTGTGTTACGTACACGCTGAATTGTAGAACTACATGTTAAGATTTCAAATTGTTCTAATGTGCGTTCTCCTACATTTGAGTTTAAAGTTACATGTGGGAAAGTAAGAACTACTTAAATGGGCAAATTATAATGGATTTCGGTTTGAGTTGTTATAATGTTCTTTGTGTTTTGGGCTAACACTCATACAGTTGTTCCACCAACATGCTGGCAGCACAGGTTAAAGACGTGCTTGTGCTTGCTCAAGTGATGTTTATGACCTGCTGCAATACAGACTGCATTGTATTTCATTTAAAAAAGGAGAGTTATGATGGATAATTGTTGTTCCCTTTTGTGCAACACAATTGTCACCTTTTGATATAGCATTACCAAGCTAAGGTTAGTTCTGTAGATGATTTGTTCTGGCTAAATGTGAACTTGGCCACATGTTCATTGTCAGTGTGTTTACATTGCTAATCTTGTTTGTCTGCATTTTCCTCTTTAAGTTGTAACAACCTGAACTCACACTGAAATGTTGTGGTACCCTACATCACACTTAGCATTAATTTTCATGAATGTTTATGTAAGAAATGTCAACATTGCCACCTTGCCATACAAGTCATTTATTTAAAGTTGTCAGCAACTGGTCCAAATATACCCTATTAATAATAAATTGGATATGATGTGTTACATAATGATCATGGTTGACATCCATTTTTAAACTGTGAACCAGGATCTCAGTACTCCTCTCTGACTTCAATTAGACCTCCTTGACCTGCTTGTTGCTGGGCAGGAGGCTTGTCTGCTCGATGATATTGTTCTAAGTTTTGTGTTTTCCACATATTTAATTTATATTCAGCAGTAAAAAAAATACAAAGACACATTAAAATGGAATGAATTGATTTTAAACACACACTACATGTTTGTGTTTGTCTTTTGTCTTCAGGTGTTGTTTCCGGTTCCCCAGCACCAGTATAAAGATCACGTTCACAGCCCTGTCCAATGACAAGAAGGAGCCAAGGAACGTGCCGGAATCACCGGTCAAGCCCGTCCAACCCCAAATTTCCCCACTGACCATTAACATTCCTGACAACATTGCCCACCTCATGAGCCCACTGCCTTCACCTACTGGCACCATCAGGTGAGAGTGTGGGTTCAGCTGGGTTTTGTGCAACGCTCAAATCAGCATATGAAACTGTTTAAGGACAATGAAGTCTAAAATTTGTTGTTGAAGCATTTTGTGTGTGTCCCAGACATCAATTTAAAACTTTATATATATCAATTCCACAGTGCAGCAAACTCCTGTCCATCAAGTCCACGGGGGGCAGGACTCTCCAGCTACAGGACAGGTCGTGTTCTTGCCTCCGACCTAATAGGAGACAACTCTCAATCAGAAAATGACAAAGAAGCCTCAGGTGAAGACAGCCCAAAGGTGAGAGCAGGCCAACATGGAAAAGAGAATTGGGCAATGGGGATGATTTTACTGTTAGTTTGTCTGCTTCATTTCAAAATGGATTTAAAGAGGATATCTCCAACAAGAAGGTGCTGATGAAGGCAGCAGACTTCAGAGAATCTCAGTGGATTCCCGTTGATGTCTGAGCACTGTGAACATTTCTGGTTACTCATTGAAGTCTAAAAATTGCCCAACGCTCACAAAAACATAGACTTTGGAGTACAGAACCTGGTTGAACTTTGCTAAGTTGATTCTGTGTATTAATGCCATTTACACGAACAGACAAGAAAGCATTGACTGGAACTAACCTTGTTTTTCATTACCTAAACGAATTTCCTCCCAATAGCACATTAATTAAATTGCATTTTGTTTTCCACAGGATGACTCCAAACCTCCATATTCATACGCACAACTAATAGTCCAAGCTATCACCATGGCCCCGGATAAACAGCTGACACTGAATGGAATATACACCCACATCACCAAGAACTATCCCTACTACAGAACAGCTGATAAAGGCTGGCAGGTCAGAGTCTTCACCATTGAGTCCCATTTTTTACTTGCAGTAATCCTGTGGTTGGAGAGTAGTGCATACACAGTTGAGATACTTAATCAGGACAGCAGGATCACTTTTCACAGCAGGTGTATGTCACCATAAATGTTAAAATTATTCATGTAGAAAGGTGAGGCATGTAGTGCTGGAATGATTAATTTATTAGTTGGCTGACATCAACTACAATTTAGTATTGATTATGTTAAAATAAAGAAACCTTCCAAATATACTTGTTAAATTTTAACTGGTTCCAGCTTTCTAGATATGATTGTATTTCCCCTTTAATATCACTGTTAGTGAAATACCTTTGGCTAAATTCTGAAGTGCATCGCACTACACTTCAGGCTGGACTCTCTGCAAACAAGGATGACCAGGGTGACAGTTGTGTCATGAATGTCCAGCATATGTTGAATTGACTCCTCTGACGAGACTGTCATCAGAGAGTCAGTGACTATGATAATGTCCAGTGGCTGCCCATCATGAACCCTAAGCTTGTGCTAAAGCTGGTGTTCAAAGATATGTCCGAAATCCAGACTAAATGCTGTTTCTATATTGTATTTATTATAAAGTGTGAACACACTGGAAAAATAAGCATAATTAAGACAGTTAGGCACACTGAAAACTGTTGATATGGAAGCTTCCTGTTGTTCCATGATGCAATGAACAAAGGGAATTCAGTTCACATTTGGATTTTCATTTTTAAAAGTGTAATTGTTAGTAAAATTTGAAATTCACAGTTTGACTGAAACACAGTTGCACATAGTTGACTGAGGAGGACTGAAAAATAGATAATAGATACATCTTTCAATATGATGCAGTCCTATACAAGGCCACTGATAACTGTAAACTCTGAGATAAATAGAAAATCATACATTTCAAACAGTGTCAACAAAAACTGAACTGAAGTGGTGTGATTTTCCTTCTCACCGGATGAGCACATTAAGCAGAAAATACTAAAAAGACATTGTGCCACTGTCTGCAAATTTTTTATATCAAAACATACCTGTATTTTCTTTTAAATAATTGAAACATGTATCCGGACCCATATGCAATCTCCTGATGTTCCACTATTCCTGCTGCCAAACTCAAAACACCAGAACATGCAACAACACAGGAATATTCTAACACTTTATAATTCAGATGCCATTGCACAGCTTTCATTCACGCTCTGTGTGTTTCTTATTGGTGCTTTAAGAACTCAATCCGCCACAACCTGTCTCTGAACCGATACTTCATTAAAGTGGCCCGCTCTCAGGAGGAGCCGGGCAAAGGCTCCTTCTGGAGGATCGACCCAGCCTCTGAGGGCAAGCTGATAGAACAAGCCTTTAGAAAGCGCAGGCCCAGGGGAGTGCCCTGCTTCAGGACCCCCGTTGGACCTCTTTCCTCCAGGTAATGAACTCTTTAAATTTACACAGGAGTGTTACTGCGAAAGGTGTTTCCAGCATAAGTACTGGTACAGTGTCTAAGTTTGTAAGGCTACAATATATGCTGTGTCAATCAGTTCTACTTCTTTTCCTGTCCCAGGAGTGCTCCAGCGTCTCCCAACCACACAGGGGCCCTGTCCGCTCACTCAAGTGGGGTTCAGACCCCAGACAGCCTGTCTCGAGAGGGGTCTCCAGTCCCCATGGAGCCAGAGCAAACTCAGCCGCCAGCCCCCACCCAGACCACTACAGTCCAGCCCAAACTAGCTGTCATCCAGGAGGCACGCTTTGCACAGAACTCTCCTGGTAAAAGACAAAAGTTTTGGTCCCCTTAACTGAACTATGTAAAGAACAAGTGTGTGGGATTTAGTGGCATCTAGTGGTTCGGTTGCAGATTGCCTCACCCTTTCCCTACAAGCATTTAGGAGAACCTATTGTAGCCACTATTACCACAAACAGCCTTTTAGACCTAGTGTTTAGTTTGTCCATTCTCTGCTACTGTAGAGACATGATGGACTGTGTGATAGAGAACCCACCCTCCCTGAAAGTAGGAAGGACTTATTCTAGGATAATGAAACTCATCTATTCTTATATAAAAGTGATTATACACCAATACAAACATAGTTATGAATATTATATATCTGCCTATAGATCAATAAATCCTACAAACTAGACCTTTTGCACATGTCAAAGGAATGATACTGGAGTGTACGAACTGTGACACTTTTGTAGATTGTACATGTTTACCTCTAAGAAGTCAAAATGAAAATTAAAGCTGCAAGTAGCGTTGAACGGGCCCTCGCACCGCCAGCGCCAACTCGGAGCCGGTGCCGACCCGCCCCGGATGCGGCGCATGGTCTTCCAGCACTGTAACCCCTGACTCCTGCCTGTCATCTCTCCGTAGATGCTGCTCTGAGCAGCCTTTTCTCTCATTCAGTTCAATGCAGAAATCATTCAAACCCACACCTGTTTGAGCTTCCACTGGGCCCACATAGTTTTAGACTATAGTTTTAGACCATAGTTTCAGACTTCATTCAAGTCACAAGTCACGAGTCACAAGACTTTGATCTTTAAGTCTTGTATTTACATGCCTGTGCTATTTTGTACGGTTTCTGAGTTATCACAGTTTTAGTTTTAGAGTTGTCACAGCCCTTTGTCAGGTTTTATAATGTGTGTGTGTGTGTGTGTGTGTGTGTGGCAGCCTGCTCTGCAGCTCAGAGTCCAGAGTCTAGACCAGTAGAGTGCAGAGACAGAGCACAGAGAGAGGAAAACATTTAGAAAACCTCCTGAAAAGTACCTCAAACTTGATCAAATTGTACACAAAATATCATATTCTAGATATTCTAGAAGGTTTTTTCGTCCTCTTTCCATTGGTACAGGTTTGAAAGCCGTCAGACTTATACTTTAGACTGTAGGGGCCTCAGTTTGACAGAAGTGTCGTTTTCACTCCATTGACTTGAATGGGAGGACACTGAGGAGGAGCAGATGTCACTCCAACTTTGAGGGCTTCTAAAATCCAAATGCTGCGTCACAGAAAAAAGGTTGGAAAGTTGTTTTGTTCAGCAGGGTGTGTTCTGTCATCTGTCAGCTTTTGAAAGCACTACCATTTACGGTATGGAAGGAGATATGTTTTGGTCAAAGTGCAATTTTGGGCATAATTTGCATTTTCAAATGCAAATTGCCGAGTTCCTGTTGATTTTACCTAAGGGGTGTCAGCACGTGATTTGTAGGTCTTGATGACTACTACAATATGGCTTTCGTCCCCTCTCTTTACGACATTCCTGTGGGCCGCAATGGGCGTTTTAGTGTGTCTAGGTGGCGCTATAGAGCACATTTTTGCACCTCGGGGGTCAGTTTTTCCATTTTATCCAATTTTTCGCCAGACCTGGTGTGCGTGCCAAATTTGGTGAGAATTTGAGCATTTTTAGGGGGTGAAATTACACACTGTCCTATTGATGTGAATGGGAGAACACAGAGGAGCACTCCAACTTTGAGGGCTTATAAAATCCAAACGATTTGAAGAAATTAAAATGTTCCAAAGTCGTTTGGTTCAGCACAGTGTGCTCTGTCATCTATTAGATTTTGAAGGCGCTACCATTTACGCCCTCATAGAAGAAGATTTTTGTAGAAAGTGCAATTTTGGCCAAAAAATGGAATTGCCAGTTTCTTGAGCATTTTTACCTCCGGGATAAAGGCAGATATTTTGTACGTCTTGATGAGTACTACAATATGGCTTTCGTCCCGTTTCTCTACGATATTCCTGTGGGCCACAGTGGGCGTTTTAGTGTGCCTAGGTGGCGCTACAGCACACATTTTTGGACTGAGGGGGTCCATTTTTCCATTTTATCAAATTTTTCACCAGACCTGATGTGCGTGCCAAATTTGGTGAGTTTTTGAGCATGTTTAGGGGGTCA
>JAQMCX010000034.1:3637558-3691815 GCA_029814765.1 Acanthurus leucopareius
TTATAAGGCGCACTGTCGGTTTTTGAGAAAATTAAAGGCTTTTAGGTGCGCCTTATAGTGCGGAAAATACGGTAATAACTACTTTTCACTCAGGACCACCGAAGTCAGAGAAATTGCAATTACAATTACAAGATAAAAATCTGGTGGTGTGGCTCTGTTCTGGGACTTCCCCCTCTTCAACGCGCATACAGGGAAAGCATGAGGTGGGGAGGGCACACCTCCCTTCCCTTCCATGTGCCGACATGGAAGCCTGAGTCAGGGAGAGCAGCAGCAAAACCCGGCAGAACAGAGCAACCATCAATGACAACAGCAATGACATTGATAAGTCAGAACAACATGAGAAGGAGGAGCTGGGTAGGAGGTGGGTTGTGAGGCAGCATTCTAAGGAAGAAGCAAAAAAGCTGGCAGGTTGCAGCAGTATAAATAGAGCCCAAATTGAATAGTTAGGAAGGGATTTGGTCAGCTGCTCTGGGGCTGACCTGACCTGGCCAATCAGTTTTGTCACAGCTGATGCTGATTAGCTTCCTCCTTTCTTCTGATTGGTGGATTGGCTTAAAGCTATGTTTGGCAGTTGAGGCATGTATAACTCACTATTTGTCTTTCTTGTCTTCTGACAATTTTATTTCTTCGTCAACCTTTTCTTTTTTTTAATTCTTACCACATTATCCTTTTCCCTGCTTTCAAAGCCTTAACTTTACCCTCTTTTTTCTTCTTCTCTCCTCTCTTCTCGCTTCTCCCTCTTCTCTCTCTGTTATTATCCGTCCATACATTTTCACCAGCTTTTAACTCATCTCTACTTATTGCTACAGAAACTTTTCAAATATGAAAATATTCAGCTCGTTAAGGACATTTATGCAAGTATTTTTCTTTTTTAAGCTTTTCAGATATTCAGTTTTATAACGCTTTTACAGTCTTTTGTCATATTATGCTTTTCAGTCTTTAATTCTGATGAAATATTTTGCTTTTTCAACTCTTTTCAGACTCTCATACTCTTTCAGATATTGTCCTTTTTAAACTTCTGTGCCTTTTCCACTTTTTAAACTTGTCCAAATTCTTTTGTCGCTTTATGCTTTTCTTCTGCTCCTTTTTTCTCTCTACTTTTCTCTATCTTTTAGTCCTTTTGAGCAATCTAAATTCCACAACTTCTTCATACTTTGTCCTGCAGCACTATTCACATATCAAAATGTTCATCTTTTTTGAGGATATCTATGCTTTTAAAAATTTCATACTTTCTCAAATATTTAGCTTTTTCAACCTTAATTGCCATTCTACCTTTTGAACTTGTTCTTCTCCCTCTTCATCTCCTCTTTCTCTACCTCCTCTACTCTTCTCTCTTCCTTTTGCTTTTTTCTTATTTTTTTTTATTTTTTGACAAATCTTTACTCTTTTAAACCTTGTGCTGCAAAATCATTTAAATATTCAAATGTTCATCTCTTTAAGCTAATCATGCTTGTATTCAACTTGTTTCAACTGATTTGAATATAAACCTTTCAGGTTTTTTAAAATTTTTGTGCCTTTTATTCCTCTTTAACTTGTGCTACTGCTTCTTGCTCTAATCACCTCTTTCTTTCAATCCTCCTTTTTTTTCTTCTGTTTTCTATCTTTTAGTAATTTCAGCCATCTACATTCCACAACTTCTTCACACTTGGTCCTACTGAAATATTCAAATAAAAATACGGTTAGCTCTTTAAGGATATTCAGACTTGTGTTTTTCTTTCTTTGACTTTGTATATTTTTCAAATATTTCACTTTGTTTAAATTTTCTCCTTTTCCTGCTGTATAATTTTGCTTATTGTCCTCCTCTTAGTACCTTTTGCTATTCTCCCCTTCTTTGGCTCTTGCTCCTCTCTCCTCTTTTACTCTCTTTCAATCATTTTCCTAATTTCCTTCATGTTTTATCTACAGAAATTTGTAAAACTTAAAAAATATTCAGCTCTTTAAGGACATTTATGCTCTTTGTAGCTTATACACTTTTTTTAAGCCACTTTGCTTCCAGCTTTTCGGTATTTATGCGCTTTCTTGGTTTAAACTTTTAGCTTGCATTTCTGCATTTTCCGCAGTGCATTTCAGCTGTCTACATTCATACTAGCATTTTTGGCAGTAAAACCAATTTTGTAGTTTTAATGATTTTTGAGCTGTATGCTTTGCCCCTGTTAAACACTTCAATAATATTTAAAGCAATTGGATTTAGAGTAATCGTGGACATTGGATTTTCTAGTTCTTTTCTGGTAGTAAAAAATTAGATCATATCCACAATCTAAAGGTTCTTTAAGGTTGCTTTAACTGATAAAATGAACATATCCTGGGGGCTTACATCCTAGCCACTGAATAATTTCCTATCATATAAGGGGAGGGCTGCCATCAGAGGCATGGCTGATATCATAATCTGATTCAAGAGCTATTAGTCAGCTGTGGTATTGGAGCAAGCAGGGTAGGGCCCTGGAAGAAGGTAGTTAGGTTCTAGGTGAATCTCTTCGCCACCAACTGAAACAGTTTTTTTACTCACTAGGGTAATACTCTTTTAGCCTCGAAGACTAACCCTTTAAACTGAGAGCTGGCCCAGTACCCCAGTAACTTGGATATCTCTGGGATCTAACAACACCAACAATAGATAATAATAAAATATACAAAACAAAAATGTAAATTAAAGCTGCAAGCAGCGTTGGACGGGCCCTCGCACCCCTGCCACCAACTCGGAGCCTGCACCGACTAGCCAGACGCAGCCGACCACCTGCGCTCGGTCCGCACCGCCACCCAAGCGCAGCACGTGCCTTCTTTCTCACATGCAGGCAGGGCATTACTTCTGAGGCAAACTGCTCAATTAAATATCTTACCAAAACATAAATGCCTAGTTTGGCCACAAGGTGGAAGTAGAGGATCACACTTATCACATGAGTGGCACAGTGGAACTTTTTCTCTCATGCAATCCAATGGAGAAAGCAATCTAACCCACACCTGTTTGAGCTTCCACTGTGTCAACATAGTTTTAGCTACAGACTTTATTCAATTTTTAAATAAGTCACAAGACTTTGATCTGTAAATCTTGTATTTACATGCTTTTGCTATCTTGTACGGTTTCCGAGTTATCACAGTTTTAGTTTTAGAGTTTTCTCTGCTCCTTCTCAGTTTTTATGATGTGTGTGTATTGCATGCTGCTCTCATGCTCAGAGTGAGTCACATGACCCGCAGAATGGAGCCGTAGCAGGGCAGAGGAGGGAAATGAGGTAAAAACATTTTAGAAAACCTCCTGAAAAGTACCTCCAACTTGATCAAATCTTACACGAAATAGCATACTCTAGAAGGTTTTTTCGTCCTCTTTCCATTGGCACAGGTTTGAAAGCTGTCAGAGTTATACTTTAGACTGTAGGAGCTTCAGTTTGAGACATGACACACCTTTTCTTCCCTTTTCTCCCCATTGACTTTAACGGGAGGACACAGAGGAGCACTCCAACTTTGAGGGCTTATAAAATCCAAACAACAAAAACAACAAAACAACAAAATCCCTCTAATTTTTTGTTCAGCACGGTGTCCTCTGTCATCTATTAGATGTTGAAGGCGTTACCATTTACGGCCTCGGAGGAGATAATTTTTTGTAGGAAGTGCAATTTTGGCCGAAAATTGCATTTTCAAATGCAAATTGCCGGTTTCCTGTTGATTTTCACCTGGGGGTATCTGTGTGTGATTTGTAGATCTTGATGAGTACTACAATTAGGTTTTCGTCCCATCTCTCTAGAACTTTCCTGTGGGCCACAGTGGACATTTTTGTGTGCCTAGGTGGCACTACAGAGCTCATTTTTGCACCTTGGGGGTCAGTTTGTCCATTTTATCAAATTTTTCACCAGACCTGATGTGCGTGCCAAATTTGGTGAGTTTTTGAGCATGTTTAGGGGGTCAAATTAATGTTTAAAGTGACGTATTAATAATAAAAAAGAAACGCTACAATTACATTACAATAGGGCCCTTCCCTGCCAGGGCAGGGCTGGGGCCCTAAAAAAGAGGGTGTCAATGCATATCCCTGTTTCCACTCCTTTGGACTTTTTGTGTGATGGTTCACGGTTTATATGTACATTTTAGTCCATTTCTGCAGCAGTGGATGACATTGGGAGTAAAGAGTGTGTCAGTAACCTGTAGCTTGGCCCTCTGATAGGTTCCCCCCTCAACAACCAGCCAGTATTGATCGCTGTGCAGCGCCAGATGCCTCAAACAACCATGAAGCCTGTGACCTATGCAATGGCGACGCCAGCCATAGTAACAACGACAGTTAGCTCTGCCCCCGTCATGCAGACGGTGCACGTTGTCCACCAGATCCCAGCCGTCACTATGGCAACTGTTGCCGGACAGCCCGCTGCTACAGTGAGCACAGAACCTCAGGAGAATGGGGGTGGAGAGCACCAAGAGATCAAAGGTGAGACCTTGTTCATGTTTTTGCCATTTATACAAGTTCTCCTGTGGGCGTTAATGCTGGAACTGGTGCAACTGTAAACTCCATGTGTTCAGTATTATGTGGTGACTGTACGTGTGAACTGAGTTTGATAACAGTTTTCTGTCCATGCTTAGTCAAAGTGGAGCCTGTCCCATCCATCACAGCCTCGTCTATAGGTGGAGTCGGCCGCATCATCCAGAGCTCTCAGGCTGCTCCTCTGACAACAGTTACCATCGTGCAACAAGCCCCGCTCGGTCAGCACCAGCTCCCAATAAAGGCCATCACACAAAATGGGACCCATCTGGTCCCCATTGGTACTGCTGCTAGCACAGGTGACACTGACTCTCACACACACGCACGCACGCACGCACGCACGCATGCACAGCTACTTATATCAGCATGCCTCAGCATTGGAAGTGTACAGATTTGGATAAGTGGTGTGCATAGACAGCTGTGCTGGTGTCAGACCAGTGGACATCTATTTAAAAATTGTTTATGTGAGGCCCTTTGCTTGCACAAACAGCCCCCTGTCTTTAAGAGCACTCAAAGGTGCCCAGTGGAGTTTCCTTGTTAACATTTAAGTTTACATTCAGTGTTTTTTACCAAAAAATTGTGTGTAGCCTCGAGCTCCAACTAAAACTGGATAGCAGCAGTTTTTACATCCATGTTTGCTTTCTAACAGCCGTCTCCTTTCTTGATTTGTTGGCACATTACTTTGCTTCTTTTTCAACTAATTGATTAATTGATTGTATAATTTTATTTTATTTTTTATACAATCAATTAATAAATCAAGAGGGAACCACATTTTAATTTCATTATACAACTAGTTGTATAATGACCAATAAACTTCCTTGTATCCTTGTATTCTTTGCACCATTTATCAGTTAGCAGCACAGCATAAAAACCAGACTAGGTCAGAACTCACAGTCATGTTTGCAGGCTGTGAGAAAATGTGGTCAGTTTGTGAGCAGCTCCTGGTTTTATCTATCTATTAAATTTTCTTGTGCAGTTTTCTATATTTGTCCCAGTAATATTTGTTTTTTTTCAAGATCTAACTAAGGAAAACAGTATTGTGTTGATTTCACAAAAGATCACAAAAGCATTTGCAAAAACAATATTTCCCATTCATATCTCGGGATGTGTGATTTAAAAGAAACAGAACATTTACTTGAAATTATAACTACTCTGATTATCTGCTGAACACCCTCTGCTATTTGATCTGTTTCTATCTTTGGTTGTCTCTTGTGTCAGGGAGTCATTCTTTATTGAGTGTGTTCAGAGTAATTGTGAATGGTTTGACTGTGCATCCTCCCTCATGCTTCTCAGTGCATTGAGAGCTCTTATTGCTCCTACTCTGCTCTGTACTAGACTTTCAGTGTGAGTAATCAGATGTTTAAACTAAAAGATATTAGGGTTTCCCTTAGTGCTTCAAAGCTTGTGCCGTTGTGGTTGCGGTTCAGATTGACCCTCAATGCACTCACCTTCTCAGCACTCGCTCACATGTCAAGCTCACAATGGGGGCGGGAACAGCTCCCTTCTGACCTTGCCACTCTTAAAAGTCATATACTAGTAAAATATGAAGTTTGTTGGCTTGTATTTTCTTTTCTAGTGATGTAATAGAAAATAGTTGCCACTGAATAGTTTTGAAAGAGCAACGACAAATGGGGACACACCAACACTCGCCTGTTCCATCAGTGGCTCTACTTGATCAGTCAGTCAGGGATAACCTCAGTTGTTTGATTGCTGTTGGCAAGAGAGAGTACACCACCCAAATGTTACAAATAAAACTGAAACTCACACTACTAGAGCTAGTACAAATCTTCAGTGGGTGTTTATAAATGTCAGCTCTACGAGACTCGAGACTACTCTGAACTTGATACTGCATCTTATTTCCCTTTTCGTCTTTAATGTTCCTCTCAGACAGAAATATGGAACACTCTGTTTTCATACCACAGCTAATCAGGTTAACTCATTACTTGCAACAGAAGCTGAAGCTTGTGTATCCTACTATGTAGACTGTTGTTGCTGGACTGAGAATCTGAGCCCTGCACTCTTTGTTCTGAATGTACATGAAGCAACTTTTTTTGAAAATGCAATACTTAGGTAAGGTGAGATGATAGACTGTTGGGTCTTTTTAATATGGATATTCTGCATTCCTGCAGACCTTATTTACCCTTTATTTAGATAAGAAATATTTAAAAATGTTTCATAATTGCTACCTTGCCAAAAACAAACTCAAAGGACAACTTCACCATTAAACCCTGCTAGAGTTCTCTTTTCCAACATATTTAAAAGATGCAGCAGTGAGAAGCAGCTAATGTAGGAGATGTGACCCAGGGGGAACTGCCCAGACTAACCAACTAACCTCATGCGAAGTCTGTTTAATTTCCAATTGAGCTCATAAGTGAACCGAGCAGACTGGTTGATATTGAGAATTCACACATGAAGTACTGATGTCAATATAAAAGTGGTGCCATAACTTGGCAGTCAAACCCCCCCCCGTGTCCCATGGCCCCATGTAAAACACAAACTGAGTTTTTCCAATATAAGAGAATTCCTTTGACATACAACCTCCTGTTGTGTGCTACATGTGCAGAGCGTAACTCTGAACAATGTCGAGCTGCTAGCTCACAGACTCTCACATGTGTGTGTCAGTAATAGCTGTATCCCTGCTGTTTATCATAGTTAACATTAATGTGTGTCAGCCCTGAGCCTTGATTATAGAACAGATATCTGTTGACCTACATGTTGTGTTTAGTGGCACTGAAGAGGAACAAATCTTTTGGGGGTTTTTTGCCAACATTGATCACTCTTGCTAAAACTAATGCAGCCAGCAGCAGTGTGTGAGGGCATTTAGGCAGTTATCTTTTTACACATGTTCAGTTTCCACTACAGTTTGGAAAGTCCACAAATGTAATTGACTTGATAATATAATCTATAACATCAAAGTCAATAAAGGGGTGGAGATTTCAACTGAACTGAACTTTGAAATCCAAGTAAACAAGCTCATTCATAGAGGAAAAGGCTGTTTGTTTTCACACAACATGGATTCTATCTGAGTACCCACCAGTATTAACATTATATGCTAAAAAGAGTATGTGATTTTGTGTACTGTGAGAAAAAGTGTATAGTCACACAATAGCTACTATATTTATAAAAAAAAAAACAAAAAAACCCTTATGGCTTCTTTAGTTGAGTTTGACTCAGCAGCAGTGACACTCTGAAAGAGTTTGCAGGCCTGAATCAAATTTACATTTAAAAGATGCACTGTTTATATGTATTTTCAAAAGGTAGAAAAAATTGATAAAAATTTGAAATTTCATTTTAATTTAAAAAAGGCCTTTAAAGCTTTATTTTTGTTATAGCTTCTAATGGTTGTTCCTGTCTGTAAGACTATTTACTGTGCAAGAGTTTTGTAGTAATTGTTTATAAAATAATGAAAAATGTAATATCCATCACACTTTCTACAGGCCTCCATTATTTACTCCAGTGTTGTTGCTTCTTTTGACCAGAGTTACTGAGTTTAACATTTCATGTCAAAATGAAAAGCATCACACATTAAAATTTGAGAGCTTCAAACATTTTTTTACTTGGAAAAATTATTGAAAAAAAATGTTGGCAAAGAAAGTGGCTGCTAACTAACTTCTCTTAATCAATTTGTCACCAGTTTTTTAACCGATCAATGTGGCACACTTCAGACTCCATACCAGTGGCACTGCCATTTTAATGAATCCTTTCTCTTCTCTTCCAGCTGTTGCAAACCCTCTTCACCTCCTTGCGGCTCACGCCTCAGCCTCGGCGTCCCTCCCCACCAAGAGGCAGAACGGAGAACTGCAAGACCAACCTGAATCAAAGAGGGTGAAAACTGAGGAGGAAGAGGAGGGTGGAGCAGCCACTGCCAACACCGCCACCAACAATGGCACCACGGACAGAGACGGAGAAGGAGGGGTCAGTGAACAGATCAGTGACAAGTAGCCTCCTCTCCCCCTGATCTGCATCCTGACCCCTGCTCTCCTGTAACGCATTGAGCCTCACCTCTTCCTCACTCTGACCCCTCCATCCAACCTGGTTATCATCTACTCCAAGGTGCCAAAAAGAGAAGAGACGTGGAAACACCTGCGGGACTACAGAATGTTCAAAACCTCCTTTTCAATTCCTGATCCTCTTCCATTTATTTAAGACCACGAAATACGATGCAAAAACTCAAGACCAAAATTGAAAATGTGGAGCCAGAGAGTCGCTGATGATTGTGAATCCCTAAAGTTTGAGACCCAGATGGCAAGGAGAAGCACAGGAAGAAAAACAGATTGCAAAATCCAGATTTCCAGATCATAAATGACTTATTAGAGAAGCGAGTCGTCCTGAAACACCCCAAAGACAGAAAAGGAGCCTCATCATGGTAGCATTACAGATAAGCGCTAACTGTGTCAGATAGATAAAGAAACCAAGTAAATTCACCAGTAGTGTATTCCGCAAAGGGAAGTGTGTGTATGTACGTGTGGACATTCCCATTTTCGGCAGCTAGCCTCCATGTTGACCTACCTAACCCCGTTGTGAGTAGATATGCAGTATTCTGTTGTACAAGTGTATCTTTGGATCTTTTTTGAGTGTTTCTCCGTTTCCCAAGGCACAGATACTATGTAGTAATAATTAATATTACTAAAAGCTATAAGTGGGGTCTTTAAGAACATTTAAACATCACAACATGATATTTTGGGAATCTTTTTTTTCGTTGTTTTTGTATGTGGACTCTTTGTTCAGTGAAATGAATGTAGTCTCCTTTTTTTTTCTTTTTAAAGAAAACACTATCTATGGAGTGGATGTTCTTTTTTCTGCTCATTCATGCAAATGAAATTTCTTTATCACTGTACATCTACAGATTTGTCATATTTTACAAATATCCTACAAGATAAAAAGTATATACCCATGCGTATTTGACCATATGCTTCATCGAGCTTGCATGTTACGGATCTAGAGACAATGTACTTGAGCAGATTAACTGAATATGGAACTGAAGAAAATTTAGACTGAATCTACGCTATATGATTCTGACCAGTGCTGCACTTAACCCTCTTAGTTGTTTTTGTTTTTCTATTGTATTTTCATTTGCTCTGTTTTTTCCCTGTCATCACAGGCTGTGTTTGTTATCTTTGTGTTGACGTTGGCACTCTCTTTGCTTGGTTATTTTATTCTGTTCAGGCTACTAAACAGTCTATTCAGATTGTATTCTATGTTACACAAGGAAAACAAGTGATAGGTGTTTGTTCTGCTTCAGTGGGTAAATGCTTTTTTTTATAAATTTATTTAAAACATAACCTCTTTAGTTTGTATTTCTTTGAGTAAAAGCCCTCTAAGCTGGGAAAATGCAAACTTAAAATCTGTCTGTGTTAAGAGTTATTTCTTTTCATCAGAAAAAGGAAAGATGATCTCAGTTATTCAGACTTCACCTCTGGAATGGAGAGGTAAGATGCTGTTTAGTTTTGTTAAGGAGGACTTCAGCACACATTCCACATGGTTTGGTCAGACTGTTGAGGAAGTGTGTACCACTGAGGTGGAAATTCTTCCTTCGAACACTATCAGCTTCCTGTAGGGACAGAATCAGCTTGACTCATTTCCAGTGTACGTTCAGTAAGCTGCAAGCTTTAAACTAGTTCAAACCAGGGAAGCACCAGCCCTACTTTTTCTGTCCTGATATCTCATTCACAGCAGATTGTAGCTATGCTTGTCATAGCAGGAAAAGCTATGGTGTAATTGGAAACATTAAACACCAAACAACTACATTCCATTTAGGTGAGCTAGCTCCAGGGTTTGAAACATGTTGGCTCACCCCCGTGCCTTACTGTCATTCAATTGAATTGGAACATGTTTCACTTGTTTTTTTTGGTTTTTTTCTCCTGCTATGACAAGTTGAAATGTCAGTTGTAAAATAGGTTTATTCAAATACCTCCACTCCAATCTGCATATAATCCCCAAACTTGTTAGCCTCACTGCAAAGATATTGTGGATTTTTTTGTTTGAAAGGCAATGAGGCCACTTCTGCCTGCTATGAGTGAATGAACTGTATTTAATTTGCCTGGAATATTTGGCTGTCCATACTTATTCTGATTATATACTATAGGTTGGTATCAGTACAGGCACCAGTTTGTGTATCAGATTGGTGCATTTCTGTCTCATTGCATTCATTCTGCTTTCAAATCGCTACACTCAAAGGAAACAAAAAGCCTACTATCATCAGAGGAAGTGAATCATACAAGAAAATGTGTGCCTTTCTTTTATAATAGTACTTGCACGGTCATAGTAAAAGATGAGATAAGTTCATATCCTGTGTAGTCTCACCTTTGCATAACCTGCTGCATGAGGAAGCTACATTTAAAGTGTACTGTATATTCAGACATATAATGTCAAGCCTACAAAGACCTACAATTAAGTCGGAATTCCCGAAGGAGCAGTGGAAGAGAGTGGGATGCAACCAGAGGAGGCAAGAACGACTGACTTCTCACCACATTCGAGTGTAGCCATTTGGAACAAGTTTGAATACTTTACCTTACATCTAGTTAGACAACACATCATATGACCCATGCTGTTTCAAGCTTACTGAATCATCACCAAGACTGTTTGTTAAATAGAACAGTAAAGCAGGGAAAAAGATGTGCTCTCTTTGACCTGAAGTTCCATCCAGGTATCTCATTACCTCACAGTGGGAAAACTGAAAAGCATCAAATACTCTAAAGCCATCTGGTGCTTAGAAACAACTAAAATATTTGAAAATTTAATGTCCAACTGTAAATATAAGTAGTCATCCCAAAGATGATGTTAATGTCTTTTTTAAATGTAGACAGCGGTATTTTTTTAATTATAAAAGAGAAATAATGAAATGCTAATATCCATCTGCTGGAGATGCATGCTAACATCCAGCACCTGGCAGTGTCAGTGTTAGTGTAGGAAATAACATGCTGTAGTCTTCATGTCATGTGCAGACATTGCAAAAACTTCTAACTGGACCCAGGTGACATATTCAGGTATGTTTGCATGCTGTATAGGGAGCTGCAGCTAATTAGCTATCTAGCCTGCAAACTAATGTTAGCAGGGCACCTTTATTGAGAATGTTTGTATTTTTGGTCAACACGCTGGAGGTTAAGGACAAGACATATTCATATTTGTAGGTTAGATAACAAGCAGTTAAGTGTTATAATATTTAGTGTTTAAGTGTTCAGTTAGTTAATATGACCGTCTGCTTGACTTGTGACAGAACACTGATGTTACTGTTTTACATGCGATGATTAGCTATAGCAAAGTAAGGTCTCTATCTTCATTAATGAATATGAGAATGAATGAGACACACTCACACTAAGACAACCCTTATGAGGCCTTTAAGTACAGTGAGTGAATGACATTATTCTGATTCAGTTTAGCAAAGAGGCTATTCTTAGTTTACACAGTAAAAAAGGCATGAAACGGCCCATAGAGATAAATTGTAAAAGCAGATGTTACATTTTATTCACAAATTTACTGAATGCAGGAATGCAGGTTAACAATCATTCTGAGTGTGTCAGAAACAAGCTGGCTTTTCAGTTGGTGCAGTGTCCCTTCTGTGGTCAGTGACCGCCAAGTGCTGTGTACGTTCAACAGAGTGACACCTGCAATTACAATCTGATGCAGATAGCAACACAAAATAAAATGTATTTTTGCACTAAATTAACAAAAAAAGCTGTCAACTGACATAAAAAAATGAGAAAATAATATTTAATTACACATTAATATGGTTCAGTTTATGCACTTGTTTGACTGAGGTGGATCCACTTTGAATAGATCTCCTGTTTATGGCCATGGACTTCAACAAAGCACTTTGGAGTCCCTGATTTGCATGGGCTATATTGATCAATGCTGTTTAGTGCATGATGAAGCAGCTTACGGAGATACTACAAACAACACATGAAATAGAGGACACTCAAACTTACAAGTGTTGTTAGAGTTTCGACAACAAGGTATCACACACCTGTGACTGGGGAGTCACACTGGCCAACAAAAAGTACATTGAGCAACCAATCATCCTTAATAATATTTCTGATTTAATAATAATCTAATAATGTGTTAACATTGAACATTGAAGTGCAGTCTTGAACTGTGTTGAGAATGCTCTTTGTATTTTTATAGCTGATCTGTACTCATGAGTTTGTAAAAAAAAAAAAAAGATTTTAGCCAAAAATCAGTACGGGCCTTAAGATTGAAACCTTGCGTGTGTGTTTGGCTCTTAAGTTTTCCTTTTCAGGTAGGACTAACAAACACTCAACTCTCACAAATTGAAAGAAATACTTAAACATTTTTTGGGAATATACTTTTTTTTTGGCATGAGTAAGATGAGAAGACTGATTCCACTCCAATGTATGTAGGGTGAAATGAAGCTAAAGCTGGCAGCTGGCTAGCTTAGCCTAACAAAACTGGAAACATGGGAAGAGTGTTACCCTGACTCCCTATGCAGCATACAAACATGAGTAGATCAGTCCTACTTATCTTACCCTTGCAAATAACCATATTTCCCAAAAGATTACTTTTTTTTCAAGCTTTCTTGGTCAGATAGAAACAAAAAACAGTCAACTTTCACAATCTCTGAACAAACGAAAAAAAAGGGTAAACATATATTGCACAAAGTATGAAAAAAGTTAGAGCAAAACAAAAATACTTTAATTTTTTCCTTTTACTATTTTGTACAGTCCTATGTAGTTAGAAGTTCAGTCTGGGGTGTTGTGTTTATACAATGAATACAAGAAAATTTATTAATACTAGCGTGTGGCTTCACAATGCAAGATCAGAGTCTGTTCCAATGTTCCAGATGTTGTCTCACATAGCCAGCATTTTCTCTACAGCGGAGTAGCATAAAGATGGGAACTTTTGACACCTCATTATAATTGAATTGCCTTCATGATTTGAAATCATGTATAGAAATGAAACTTTTTAATCAAAAAAGCTATACGCATTAATTAATGAACCAACTGATTTGAAAGCATTTTGCAGTTCCTGCCTATATGAGAGTAACTTAAGGAGTAGGCAAAAACACTGCTAGGCTGTGTTATTAACATTATGTCACTAGCAGTGGAGAGCAGCCTCTTTGCTGCAGTGTTAGCTAAGGGGACAGAAGCTGAGCTAGTGGAGGGTTTTTAGGGTTAAACACACCCTAACCATTGAGTAATTTTCTTTAATGCAGAGTTGGTTTCAGTTGTTTATTACGGCAGTTTTGGTTAGCAGGACTTGTTTGGTTCAGCCGATCACTGCTCTGCTCTGTTTACATCTGGTTGAGAGCTCAGAAAGTTTACAATATAGTCTGTCTCAGTTACTTTGGTAATAAATCAAAGAATGCTTGTGACCACTGCCATTTGTGACTGTTGGGAGTTAGAGGATAACTCAAGCATATGTGCGCTGTGGATCGTTGTGGATTTGTTCTGTCAACATCAAGTAATTAAGTAAGAGCTCTAAAGGCTATTTGTGACATCATGTTGCATCTAAGAATCAATTTTTTTCCCCCACCTCTTATGTCAGCGCTGGATAAAGGTCTAGCAACACCCACTGACATCCTTCTATATGGAGAAAAAGTGCCCAGGCTTGTTAATATTTCATAAAAACCAAAACTCCCAAATCAAAATGTTTATAGCTACAGTCTCCATTCAGCGAGTCAAACTCTCATTGGACCTTAGAAGCAGAATGAGTAGGATTGTTTGATTTATAAAATAAAATAAAATAAAGTAGGGACTTGTATATCCAGCTGCTGATTTTGTAAGCCAGCAGAAAGTCTGAAGTCTATTGTAGAGAACCTGTTTCCTGCTTGTCTTTGCTCATTTTGCTGTGTTTTTGGGTTTGACCTGGGGTTGGTAGGTAGCCCAGAGTCAATTACAACACCCAAGCTATTAAGCTGGGACTCTAAAAACTTATCAAACGGGTGCATAAGTTAGTAACCAAGTACGCATGCACCATGTGAGCACATAATTTTGTTGTTAAGCCAAGAAGGAGAGGCCAACTTTTAATACTGCATTTTATATCCTATTCATTCTGCCTTTAAAGACAGAAGTTGGCAAAAATAGTTACCTCGCTCTGATCCTGCTTTGCAAACTTCTAATATGGTACACTGTTATATACACAAACACATATTTATATATGACAACAGTACTATTTTCACACATACAGATTCTCTCCAGTCTCGAGGCACTACCTATAGATAGGTTAGGTGGTGTTAGTTGACAAAAATCTCAGTATTTTCAATCTGTTTCACCATTAGAATCATCTATGTGATTAAAAATAGTCCTCCCACGTGAATTCCTCGGAAGACATCTTTAAAAAGCGGCATGTTGTCCATTCAAAAAATAACTTTCCCTCTTTTTTTCTTGTGTTTGGTTTGAGTCAAGTCGGCATCTATGTCACTCTTGCCAGAATCCTCAGGAATCTGTGAGTGACAAAAGTCTGCATCCCTGTTGGTGTTTCCATGGGGTTTTTTGTTTTGTTTTTTTTGCTGCAAGGGTTTCCCAGAGTCTGTGCTTCTCTTTCTTTGTCCTCCCTTCACCTGACGCTCTTCTAAAGAGTCCATTGAGACAACAAGTGTAAAGAAGGAACTCTCCAGCCTCCTCCAAAATAAAAAAAAAGCAAAGAAAAAACCACAAACAGGTTGTGTAGTAGTAAGTCTCAAAGGGGTCAAAGGTCATATTTTCTCATCAGTCATCTCCAGAAACTGGGCGTACACATCTCTGGAGCATTCTCCTTTCTGGTTGAACAGGAACTTGTAGTAGCTGCCATCAGCACAAATGGCTGCATGGTGAAGAGAGCAAAAAAACGAGAACAGAATACACTCAGTCAGCAAACTCCTTCCGGCCAGACACGGAAAAACCTGACAATTCTATCATTTTACAGTGTTTTGGTGTGAACTGCATAGATAGGGTACAGACAAATAAGACAGAACAAACAAAAAAAAGGAGTCATGTATTTGGGTGGCTTTATAGCTGTTATTGACTGTCACCATCATAATTCACATTTCTTCTCTTGCCACCCCTGTAGCACAAACATTCTGCATTGTGGAATCCCAGCAGACAGATCAAACTTTTGGATCTGAAGGCCTTGACTGAGTACTGATGCAGCTTCACTTTGCCCAAAAGAGAAAACCAGATACTGCAGTCTTCCTAAATTAAAATTCTGTCATGTCAGTTGACTCTTTTAAAAAAATTATTATGTGGGAGTAAAATATGAATAGTACTGATTTCTGGCAGCTGGGATATGTTGTGCACTTTGATGGCTGTTTCTGGTGGTTAGAAACAGTTGACCAATCAGAGCCTTGTCTAGACAGTTTACAACAGGAACATCATGCGTCTGAAAAGCTAAGAAGCTACCTAGCTTGATCAATAATTAATAGCTTCATAAAAATCGTGACAACTCTTCAAATCTCTTAGAAGCACAATTTTAACAACATTTATTTGATAATAATTATTAAAAAGTTTCAATGGCCAAAACTACCAAGAGCCAGGAGGTCACTGTACAGATGTTTCATGACCTACAGTAATCATGACATGGTTAACCATCATTCAGAGTGACACCCTGAGTCACCTGTCATTTTTCTGACTTTAATTAGTGAGAGTGACAGGAAGAGACAGTCTTGCACCCTGAGAAGCGATATATTCTGAACTGAACTCACCTATGACAGCATTGGGCTCTGTTCCAAAGGCGCACACACAAGGAGAACCTGAGGGGACCTGGAACTTGGAGAAGCTCCACTTTGAGCTGAAGTATTTGGGTAGAAAGCTAGCCGATGCCAAACTGGGAAAGAAGGACAAAAGTTAGTACACAGGAAAACACAAAATTCCAACTTACTTCTTAATATCAACATTTAGTTTTGAGTGTTGCAGGCATGACTGGCAGTTTGGTTTTCTGTGTGTCTCGAACACACATGGGTTAACTGATAAGTCTTGCCACCTAAAGAATTGAGGAAGTACAATTCAGACCACTGAGGGGGGAGGGGGTCCTCATAAAGTCAAGTTTAATGAAGCATTCCTTTGTTAAGATACAATTTCTGAACAACATTAAACATGGATAGCCATGAGCGTAGAAGAGGGCATGCACAACTGCTGCATTTTGCAAACTAAATACTGCTATTAAAGAGCACACTGGTCAATCTAATTGGATTTATGGATGGAGAGGCTCCAGCTGAGACTAACCTCGACTGTTTGTTCCTTTTTGGATCCTCTGCAGCAAAAATGTGCACTGTGCCATGATCACTGGACACACAGATGAGGGATGCATCCTGGTTGAAATTGATGCTTAAACGACAGAGCAAATGAAATCAGTTTGAACAAATAAACTGACAACTTTCATGAACTCACACATATAGAGATACATCTAATAAATTCATTCAGATTAACACAAAAAATATATTTTGTAGGTATATCCAGTGACTGCTTACTTTCATTTGAATAACTACTGGATTACTATAGCGAGAGCTATAAAATATTATCAACCTAGATGGAACTTGTTTTGTGCTGTCAAGTAATAGTCTGACTAAAATCCAGCTTGTAATTTACTTTTGGTCTTTATCATTTGCAGCTAAGCAGCTTTTGTATATCACCATCTTTTTTAAAAACAAATCTGCCTAACTTATAAATTACGCTATGAAAAGTACATTCTGTTTAAATCTGTTTTATTTGTTTTTTGGGTTTTTTTGGTTTAATTTATTTTACCATGATTGCACTCTTATGTTTCAGCGTTTCTTATTTTAGACAGTTTCAGCCCCAGTTGTGCTGTCCAGATAACAGGGTCCACTAACAGGCGGAGCTGATGAATAGAAATTAAACAAATGGGTATAAATATAACCTGATGGAGTTAGTTGGACCCTAAAGCTAGACCAGATGAGGACAACTGCTGTAGCAGAGCCAGAACAAATTCTAGTCCTGTAATCAATAAATCATAGTCTTCTCAAACTTATACTTAATTGTGATTGTAAAACATGCAGTGCCATAAAAGCTCTTTATGAGGTTACCACATGAAGACTTCCTGTAATGCATTACCCACATTCTCACAGCCATTAAGAAAGTGGTCTAATACACATTATACATGAAGGGGATGGAATAGATTGATAAAAGCTGCTCTTGGACTGTGCTCTAACTTTCCAACTCCAATGTAGCAAGTCTCAGTGCTTACTCAGTGCTTTTTGTACAATGTACAGTGTTAGCTTATGCTTGTGAGAAGAGCAAATACTCTGGGGTTGGTAGCAGAAAATCTTTGAAAAATGAAGGGGGAAAAAAGCCAAGAACAGTTGTTGAGAAACTAATTGTTTCTAGACAAGCCTGCAGAGTCTTCTTCATCAATATTATTCATCAACTTCACCTTGCTATGTTCTCTGTTTAAAATCATGGACATACATGGAAACATTGTTAAAATGTGATCAGGTAAGAGAGAGAGAGCAGCATATTTTCAATGCTCACCAATAAATGTTGGCTGTCTGAGAGCCTCTTCTTAGCTCTAGTATGAGCTGACCTGCAGATGTGTCGAAAATTCTAATAAGAGTCCCCTGCGGTAACATGATTTAGATTAGCAACAAATTAACAACAGAAAAAACAACACAACTGAAGAGGTGTTCTTACACGCAATGTAATTTTTTTGATCAATTCATTTCAGCCAAATGTTGGCATACTTTCTCTGATGCAGTAGCTATTCTTGTGCCCTGCAGGTTTAGAGCGATACAGCACAGTGCCCCCTCATGGGCAGGGATGTCAACTGGGGGCTTTTCTGTGTTTGCAAGGTCCACTATCTGCACATGGCCTGAGTGAGTCCCTGGGAAGGCCAACAAAGAGTTGTTGCTGTTGGGACACAGCACACACAAGCCTGAGGACAACAAGAGAGAGGGTTGGTCAAATGCAAAACGGTTTCACATTTACACTGTATCTTTAAATGACACACTATATGATAATATGGCACTTTTCATGGAGAAAATTTTGACTTGAACCTAAAACAATGTTGCTTAGGGTTTAAGAGTTGCTTCATCATGCAGTAAAATTTTGCTAGACCTGCCAAACATCTGTGTGATTCAAAAGGTAAAATATGTGCATTGATCATAACAGGCTGATTCAAAGTCCAAGAGTTGAAAACGAAGTAGACTGACCTTTGGGGTTGTAGCAGGTCTCAAACACATGCAGCTGATGGGGGTTGTGGGTAAAGGTAAAGACTTTGATCATTGAGTCCAGGACCACCACAATCCTGAGAACAAAGGAGAGCCAGCACACAGGCTATAGTTTACACAAAAAGTGCAGACTGCATACTCAAAATACTAATCTTACTCTACCAGTGATAAAACCACAGTCCACTCAATTGACAATGAAAGGGGGGGTTTGATTTAGGAGATAATAGATACCAAATAAATACACACACACACACACACGCACATATATGTGTATATACACCATATACATAGCGTTTTAGCAGATTTGTGTGGCGTTGCAGTGGACGAATGAACATAAATAATTCTGAGTTGCATGTTTATACAAGAGTTGAAAAAATTAATCAACTCTAATTTCATAGAAAATAATAAAAGAGATTGATGGTGATGAATAAATATCATTTTCAGTACCTTTCATCCTTTTTTTAGAGTTATAATCATAATGAAATTTTGTGACATGTACTACGAAACTTTTAATCTCATTAGCACCTGTGCTATGTGCAAAAAAGTTCCCATATAGCCTAAAGAGTGATGTATGCCTGATATAAACACTAAAGAGGAACCTCTCATCTATTAACTGATGTATTACACAGCGGTTACTTGGCAAACTGCCACAAATGATTAAATAAAGTACACCAACACAATGACTGGGGTAACCCCTAAACAGATGAACCAGCTTTGAACTGGCTTAAAGTTTAAGTTTTTGGTGGGGGACTTTTTTACCTGTCACGCCGAAGTTTCACTGCTTTAACTTCTGTTGAAAACTCAATCTCAATAACTGTCTTCTTCTTCAGGTCATCCCAGATCATCACTACAGTACCAAAAAAGGACAATATTCAGCAGTCACATTGAATGAAATGGGTCAAATATACCACTTAAAGTTCTCTGCAGAGTTCACAAATTTCAATATATAGACTAACTTATACCTCTATAAAGGCTATTTCAAGCCAATTTCATTATCATAATAGCTTTAAAGAAAAAAAATTAGAGTATTATTTATAACCATCTCATATTTTTACAGTACTTCCCATCAGTACACAATGAAGCATTAAAATTATATACTCAGTTATATTACCATTACCTGGACCTTAATATTTAGTGTGAAATGAATTACATTAATTAACCATTAAAGAAGAGGTTCAGTGAAGTGATTGTTGTTTTGGTAAAAAGGAGCTCTTGTTTATAATGAGCTGATGAGGTACAGCTACTGTAGCTAGCATTAGTGGAAGAATTTGCTGAAGGCCTTATGCTGCTGACTGGATTACACACAATACACTGTCACAAAAAATCCACTATAGTTTGTTATTGATATGTCCCAAAATCCAGTTATCACCAAAAACATTTTAGAGGTAACCGGAGGTTAAAAAACACACACAAAAAGAAAAGAAAAGAAAACATAACCTGGATTTCTAAAATTGATGTTATAGATTGTTGATACTATCTATGTCCTTTTTTTGAGAAAAGTAAAATCAGTGCTTTTAGAACTTTACACAACAGGCAAGACATTCCTTAAAATTAAACCACAAGCCTGACATGAGTTCAACACAAACAAAACTGCTGACGTCTGAGAAAAAATAAACAAGATTATCTACCAACATTGATCATTCAAGAAGACAAAACATACCTTTGTTGGTTGGGTACTTGGGTTTCTTTCCTCCTCCTACAAGTGCTAAATAGTTACACCTAAACAGCATCTCCACATGGCCAACCCCACCCTCCAAGAACTCTGAAAGTCAACAGCATTGGGAGTTAAAAAAATAAATAAATAAAAACAAGTATTTCTGTTAACTGCTATAAGAAAAAAAATACCATCACAAATGATTCAAACATTTTCATACCATTTTAATAACTACTGCTCACTACGGCACACATAACATCAGCAGGATAGAAAATGGAATACTGATTAAAGGGCACATACGTTTGACACAGAAAAAAAAGGAGGGGGCAAAAGGTAAGACCACTCTTTGAATGACTTCTTGGTCAACTTCTTGCCCCCGCAGAAGTTCTTATAAGTAACTTTCCAGTTGGTCATGTGCTGAGTCACATTCTTGGTCCTGTTTGAGGGTTGACTTCATCTTATCCCTCCATATTTAAGTAGTTTAATTTCTGTCACAATACTTGACTGCTGCATCAGAACTGACTGGTTTGACTTATTTTTCTACATTTACAAGCCAACTAGATTTGACGAAGGACTTACAGTTGGCTATCAATCACTAAGCATATCATTACTATTGCGGTTTGGGATGGACATTTTAGGGCAGTTTAATCAATGTCAATATCTACAAAGTCAGTTATAAATGATTAGTTTTTCATTACATGGAATCTATGTACCTATATGTTCCCACAAATTTATTAATCAAATGGTAAAGGTGAGCTTCATGGCCTAAGAGTAACATCACGACAGTGTGTGTCTTCTATAATGAACAGTGTTTTGTTTGAATGTTGTTTTTTCCATTTTCCTAAAAGTCTAGAGAGGGCTAGACATGACAGTGCCCAGATGACATCCAGGCAACGTATATTTCTGTCTGTTCATGTACGGCTTTCTAACAGGGTTCCATGAACCGAAATGAGACTAACAAACTTAGCCAATTAATATGTTTTCATTTGAGAAAAGTTTATCTTTTGAACAATATTACTGTTTTAAGCATCAAATATCACAACTTTTCAACTGGTTTAGAATAAATGCATGTACTGATAGAGCAAGCTATGGCCTTCAAAAATTTTCTACTGAATACAAACATCATTGTCCTCACAGTTCCTTACCTTGTTTTTCCTTCTCCTTAAGTGGATCTGTGTTGTAGACACGAAATCCATTTTCCATTCCACAGGCAAAGCATCCTTGAGGGACACACACAGACAAAACAGGTATGAGACATTTATACTAACGAAAACATTAGTTGTCATAATAAAGGCGTTTCATAATGATCCTACAAACGGAAACCCTGACACCCTCAACCTTTACAGCTTTGTGAACTCACAACATGACAAAACTGGGGAGCCCATTTCAGTTGGATCAAATGACCAAGTGTCGAGCAGACAAAAAGCATTTAACAAAGTGTTAAAACCATCTGGTAGAATTTATACGACATCTGCATACTACTGACTGACATTAAACGACAGTGATCATGAGTGCCATATCCCAGCTAGCTGTAAAAGGGTCATGTGAGGTCTTCCACAATTTTACCGTTTCTCTACCTTTCACGTTACGCTACCCTCCGTTCTATCAATCCAACTTGGCACCAGTTATTTTATCAAACCAGAAAAATGTTAAGTGAGAGAAATTAGTAGGAATACTTAAACTTTACGGCCTTTGAAAATGAGTGTGGGTGGGGAGCTAAGAGAATTTTAACAAACTCGTGTTAACCTTAAAATGTATCGTTTAGAATTTAAAAAAAAAATCCTAAGGTTTGAAAACTGGCAACCTTACAAAGGCTGGACTAATTTTGAAAGTAGCAAACATATAAGTCCAATGATAAGGCAAAAACTGTCGAACTTTGCTTAGAAAGCTAATGCTAGAGAAGGAACGGTTCGTAATGACATAGCTAATGGTCAGTGGAAATTCAGCTAACATTAGCTTAAAAAGTGAAGTTAGCCTACGCTTTGTCAGTTACCGTCTACAAACTATTGTTTTTAGGGCTTAAAAAACATGTTTTTGTCAAACTCAGCCACTGTCAGGTAGACCTAACATTAGCTAATTCGCTAATATATATCTCAACCTAGCTAGCTTACAACAAATAAACTAACGTAATATTAACCTTAGCTGGCTAAACAAGCTAAAGGTAACATTACTTTAACGTTCGGTGCTTGGGGTCAACGCGTGACAGCAGCACATCAGTAATATCATTTGATTTTTTTCAAGACTAGACCATGTTAAGCTTTTTTGTTAGATAATGTTATGGTTTAGTTAATTTTGGGGGAGAGATCTACTTAGCATTAGCTTAGCATACACGACGTAGCCAATTTCCAATAAAAAAAATTACATATAACAGCGCCGCTTCTTACCATGATCCTGGTTAAATCCAGCATATAGGAGCCCATTCCCGTGTGGATTAGACGGCAGTAAATTCATTATTGTAATAGAAAAACAAATGCCAGCTAATGTTAAAAGTTAATCCAAAAGCTGTTGTTCAGACAGCCGACCGGCTAACGTTACCATTCCTCTGGAGTCTGCTGGTCCTAAAGAAAACAACTGAGGCTGGTTCCTGCTTGGAGAGAGCTGTCTATGGAAAGATAAGGGTGAGTTTTAATTTAACTTTGTAAGCCTATCTGCATATGTAAACTATAAAGGAATTCCATTATAATCTTCGCTGATCATTTAACTCTAAGTAAACACTTCTAAGTGTTAGTGAAATGTGCTTGTGAAATAATCAATGATCACAGACGGATTTTAATGTCGACACTTCAACTATAGACCTCAGTAGCCCTTGTCCATTACTTGAAAACTGGTTTGAGCCAGAGGTTTTCATTATCGTGGCACTGCGCTGGTACTCTCCATATGGCTTGATTTTGTGATGAACATCCAAATGTTTTTCTCAGAATGAATGTGTGTATATATAGAAATAGTATAGAAATAATAGAAATAGAAATAGCCCTCATACCGAAGATGCCCCAGTGGCCTAATGGATAAGGCACTGGCCTCCTAAGCCAGGGATTGTGGGTTCGAGTCCCATCTGGGGTGTACCTCCCTCTTTAATTCCCCCCCCCCCAAATTTCCTTCCAATTGTCCAATAAATCTGCAAGGCTCTCGTTAATGTTGTAAAGTGTCACAAATGGAGCTCACAGTGCATGGACCTTTTATTTTAATCATTACAGATACTGTAGTTCTTGCAAAATAAATCTCTGATTATGGAAAAAAATATTTCTGATATCAAGGCAATGTGATGAATTTAACTACTGCTATTAACAACTGAATCTTGGACTCTATCCTAATGTTAACTGTTGATAATTGTTATAATGCATATCTGAACACCACAATGTCACCTATGGAGCAATCATGTTACAAATAAATTAGTTATCTCCATTTTGTCAGTGTAAGTACACAGTACCTACATTTTGTTGTGTAACGGAGTTATTGTATGCAGTTTGAAATGTGCTTTCAATACAACCCTGGTGGTTTGTAATACACTGTGAAACCATCTATGATTTCCAACTTGGAACATGGTTTGATAAGACTGACTTGCATTTGTCTAGGGTTAAGTTTGACTCCTGATTGAGACTGAATATCCTGTGCATATCCCAGCATTGTGCTGTGTGAATTAGCTACAGCTTACCCACACAGTGATGACGGACCCTCCTGTATTAACTTGTCTTTTTACTCACAAACAGCTATTATTCATTTTATAATTTACCAGTGTTTCCTACTGTGACATGTTGAAATGTCTTATAGTTGCAATTCTCGCATGGGTCCTGAGAGTCATAGTCAAAACTAGTGGTGGAGCATTGTTGAGTCACAGTTTTGAACTACTTTTTTACACAAGTTCATTAACATCAGATAGATATTCTCAAGGACATAATCCTACTGCAAATCCATAATGTAAATCAGTATCTATTTTCCATACCACACACTACTTGTTTCCTCCTTCATTGAACCCAGTCCAAAATTTTGTCAGTGAGGAAAAATTTGCAAGCAACTGAAATGCTCAAACTCATAAAAATGACCTCATACTAAAGTAAATCATACAGCAATTGGAATCAAATTTTACATTTATTCAAGAAAAGAAATAAATTCCCATTGGAACAAAGATTTATATCATTTTTACATACAAATCTTATGTAGAACTACAGCAAACATTTCTGTAAAAAATACAATGTTACATACTGTAACCCACCATACAATTACAGTTCCCAACAATCCAAGCTGTGACAGTCACAGAGATAGCACTGTTGCTGACAATTTTTTAAGGAAAATGTCCTTCATCATCCACACTATTAAGTGTCCTTGAATCAGATTCCTTAAACTGGGTATGCAGCTGATGCTGACTTCTAACCTCCTTCAACAGGGAAGTGTTAAACAGAATATCCTCTTTGTAGTTAGCAACATGTAAATATTAACTATGCATGTACAAGTCTCCTGTGTCTTTTTAGGCCATGCAAGCTTGAGAAGCCCTTGTTACATACTGAACATACATATGGTCTTTCTCCTGTATGGGTTCGCATGTGTAAGGTAAGAAAGCAGGACTGGACAAAACCTTTCTCACAGATGCTGCACTTAAATGGTCTTTCCCCAGTATGGTACCTCCTGTGTATCTTTAATTCTGCAGCGGATCTGAAAGACTTTTCGCAGTCGTCACACTTGAAAGGCCTTTCACCTGTGTGAATCAAAGTATGCCTCACCAAAGCGTCCTTACCAAAGAATCCTTTCCCACAGTGCTCACATGGGAAACGCAGCCCTTTGTGATGGAAATTGTCATGTTTCAGAAGGCATCTTCTGGAAGTGAAGGTCTTTCCACACTGAGCGCAGGTGAAGGTTGGCGTGGGTTTCTCTATTACAGGTTCACCAGAATGGTGCACACGCTCCACATGCCTTGTCAATGTTACACCGTGCCTGAATTTCTTTCCACATTCCCAGCAGAGGAATGGATAGGCTTTAGTGTGCTTTTTCTGGTGTTCCACAAGGTCAGAGTAAGACCTGAATCTTTTAGTGCAGTGAGTGCACTGAAATGGTTGGTGACCAGTGTGTTTCCACTCATGTCTGATGAAACGCTTCAAGCTGGGAAAAGTTGTCTGACAATGGGTGCAAGTAAAAGGCTCAGTGGGATTATGGACATCGATGTAGTGCTTGTGAAGGGCCTTGAACACAGGAAAATTCTCCTCACACTGGTTGCATTGAAATGGAGTGTGGGATTCTTTATGCATCGCCAATGCCTCTTGGTCTCGTACCAGTTTCATGCACACCTCACAGTACAGTGGGTTGTGAGTTTGTTTATGGGATTCCAGTGTTGATTTGTACTTGAATGCCTTGTCACATTCATCACACCTGAAACAATGCTTAACATCCTCAGGCTTCTCAGGATCCACCTGTTGTTCATTGTAGCAAATGTTTCTTAAATGGAATCTAAAAGTTTGTTTGCACTTAAATTCAACACTGCAGTGAGGACAATAGAATGGTCCTTCCAGTACACTTTTGTTTCCTTCAGGGCTTCTCTGTCCTGATTCTTTGGAGGACCTCCTCTCAGCAGATGGTGAGTAATCGGGGTCCTGACCTGTGTTATCTAACAGGGGCTCTTCATTGACTGCCTTACAAAGAACCTCACTAGATGATTGTTCATCCTCATTTACTGCTGTCGCTTGTTCCTTTGCTTTCCTCCCAGTCTTATCTTTCGCCAGGACTGGACATCTGTGTTGCTGCAAGTAACGCAGGCTCTTATAAAACCTTTTACAGTCAGGGCACGAATAGAGCAGCTCCTCCTCTGTGTGTTGATTCATGTGACGCTCTAAGAGCTTGGCGCTACCCACCACCTTGCCACACACTTTGCATGTTCTTTCATCCAAGTCATTGCTTTTAGTTGAACCCTGCAATCTGGCAAACTTTTTAGAGCTGCTATTAGCAGCATTACTGCCCTGTGTCTTTCCCGATTTCCTCCATTGTGACAGGTACCGTTTCATCTTGAGTCCTCTGTTCTTTCGCACTGGCCTTGACCATAGGACATCAAAGTCTGGATCTTCTTGTTTGCTCCTCGCTTTGCTTGGCACCTCAAAGTCTCCATCTTCAGGATGTTTCTTTTTCCTCCCACGTCTATTAGGCCTCTTTTCTATGTCTCCAAGCACTGTTACCTGACCGTCCTCTCCAATGATCAGTGTTCCAGATTGGTTGTCCTGGTGGTCATCTGCTGTTTCACTTTCACTGGCCTCAGCTGGATCTGTTACCACAGTGTCCATTTCTGCTTTCACCTCACTGCCAAGACCAAGCCACTGGGTTTGCACACAATCAGAGTTCCCTGTTCCCTCCATATACACATCTTTGTTCTCAGATTCCACCTCCATCTCTGTGCAGACTGTATACACAAGTCCGCTCTCTGCGTCTGTTTCTGTTTGATCACTAACAATTACAACTCTTTCCACAGGAGGGAGGCACAGAGCTGACAAGATGCCACTGTCAACAATGTAAGATTCTGGAAAGAGAGATCACAAAAACTGATTAACTGACAAATAAAACAAATTCTGACTAAAATGGAACTCTGTGCTGTGTTCAGAGCTTTTCTAATGAATTTTATTTAAAAAAAACACAACTACTGTTACTGCACAGCTACTCAATATACATGGCTGCTTCTGCTGAATGAAAAAAAAAGGTATAATGTATGTCACTGTCCAATAGCGTTTTATTTCTGTAACAAACGTGTTATATTCAGTGAATGTGTCATTGTAATTCTGAGAAGCTCACCTATGTCCTCTAGCTGGCTAAGGTCTTTTTGAGTGCCGAGCAGGATTTTGAGCTCCTGGGGTTGATTGAAAGTCTCCATGCATTCATTCAGAACAGATGAGGCATCACTGAGCAGAGATGCCGTCTGACAAAGAAAAAATGAGAACTAATGTGTAGCAACAGCATGAAAACATCTGGTATTTTTCAGAATTTTATGACACTACAGTTAAAGCCCTAAAGCACTAGAGTTAAATTCACTGGGTACAAAAATGTATTTTATAATACTTTCATTCCACTAGGCACTGGCCAAGAAGGTGAAGTTTCTGCCATTTTGACCTAGCCGAGTATACAAACCTGAATTCAATTATAACTCATTTAAAAGCCTTGTTCTAAGTGTTGTTCCACTGAACCTAGAAAACAGAACAGCCAGTCCCATTTGTTATTTATTTACATTGTGTAATTGTTTAAACATTCACATGGCTTTCTGTTCATGGCATTGAAATTAAACATTTACTCAACTATCTACAGAATCCCCCCTATCTACAGAGCAGCTTCTTCCCTCAGGCTGCTTAATGCACCGTCTGCACTCCTCCATGTTTAATAATTTTATCTTTTTTTATACAATTAATTAATCAATCAAGAGGGAACCACATTTTAATTTCATTACACAACTTGTTGTATAACGACAAATAAACTTCCTTGTATCCTTGTAATTGGACCTTTATTTTTTTATATTGAATAAGTTAGTATGAAGTAGTTTTACAGATTAATATTTAGAGATACCCTCCCTTTTAAGCTTGCAGGTTTCCATGGGTCATGGTTGCGCCTATCATTACCAGTCACGTTTTATTACTGTCATTTTATTTACCCCCCCGCCCACAACACCGACAATGCCAGGTTGAGTCAGGTTCTGCTCATGGCCGCTGCCTGTTTAAGAGGCTCATCCTCATCATTGTCATTGTCATCAAAGTGCTTTTTTGGGAAATCATTGCAATTGTTGGGTAAATTATAGAAAGTGGACTAGAACTATGCTGTACAAAAGCCGCAAAACAACTTACATTGTAATCAAGCCATTACAAAACAGACTTGACTATTTTTGAATTGTTACCTGTTGCAGAGTTTGGGCAGGCAAAAGTTTTTCAAGTCTAGACAGAAAGAGCCACATCAGCGTCTGGATTGCTTTGTCATACGTGGGACCAAAGTCTCCTGGGAAAACATCCTGGAATACCAATAACATCATAAATATCAAATATCTCACCTGTCCATACAAACTAGTGCTGGGCGGTATACCGGTTCATACCGAATACCGTTTTTTTTTATATGAATTTTTCAGATACCCCAATACCAGTGTGTGTGTGTGTAGCGTACATAACATTGGGAACAGCAAGTGGCAAACGTTTGCCACTTGCGAAACGTAGTGGCGTACGTACGTTTGCCGCTACGTTTTGCAAGCGTAGCACGACTTTTCATGCACGACTGGGACAGTCTTGCATGAAAAAAGAAAATACCGTCAAATACCATGAAACCGATATAATTTTGAAAAATACTGTGATACACATACTGTGATACACTCATAAATTCTCAAGTTCAAAACAAACAGAGGTATGACACATGATAAAACAGAAGAATTCCTGGTATAAAATAAAGTTAAACAATCACTTTTGAACAATTAATTCCAGTAAACATAAGTATGAAACCAAGACATACCTGGAAAAAGTTTCTTCTTTCTTCAGGATCTCTTAAAAGATTTTGGACAAGGCCCATGAAATGTGAGTCAGATGCCTCTTGTTCTGCATTAACTGTCTGCAAAAGAGAGAGGTTTAAAAATGGCAGATGTTACTGAATATTATAATGAAAGACTAGATAATATGGACTAAAAAAATATAATTGACTATTTTTTAGGTTTAATGTTGATATTATTTATATTGTATATGCACATAGCATGGACAGAGAGAGAGAGAGTACTTTGTCAACTTTATATAAATATCTTTTGTATGAAATATCTTTACTGCACTGCATTTTATTTATATCTGTAAACCAAACCCAGGAGCCGCCTCTTTTTCACACAGTAGACTACAATTAGCAAGTCAAACAGTTATGTGTTATCAATACACATGATTATTCCCTTAACACAGACCCAGCATATAAAATGGACTGATTAAAATAGGGCCCCACTGCTGTGTCTCCCTCTTTGTTGCAGTAGAACTTGTTACAAGTGGGGGAGGGAATGCAAGCAGAGAGGGAGTAGAGGTGAGTCTGCACCAGGAGATGAGAGATGTAAACTGGCTTGGTTTTACAAAAATACGGGTTATGCAGGGCAATACCATAAATTGGGCCATTCCTTAAAAAGTTGATAAACCACCAACCCTAATATAATTCCAAACTTTGTGCCCTTGAACTGGTGATTTTAAATGTTTAAATGTGAATTTCACAATAAATATAATAGTTGACCAAAATGAGAAAGAAAAAAAACACAACAA
Organism: Acanthurus leucopareius; assembly: GCA_029814765.1. Classification (NCBI taxonomy): domain Eukaryota; kingdom Metazoa; phylum Chordata; class Actinopteri; order Acanthuriformes; family Acanthuridae; genus Acanthurus; species Acanthurus leucopareius. Next base: position 3,667,003 of record JAQMCX010000034.1, read on the forward strand.
GCTAACAATCTGAATGGAATTTCTATTCAAACAATGATATTAAAAATGCAAACAGCAAACAAAACAAAACAGAAAAACAACAAAGAACAACAACACTCCAGATATTCCATGTTAAGTGCAGACTCACCTCCACTTTCCACAGAGATCTGAGGTTCTGCATTCGGTCAAGATGTGGCTGTATAGTCTGGAGGTCAGCTGTTTCCTCAGAGCGACATAACTCCAATATCAGCTAGGTTTAGAGGACAGTGGCAACAATTAACAAGTGATTATGATAATCAAATGCAGTCCAGGGCTGCTCGTCTGCTTGCTGCTCTTCTCTCATACAGGCTGTGTCTACATAAGAGAACGTGATTCACATTTCTCTGATTTATGAAGCTGGAGTCCAACAAACTTGTTTTTTTTTTCTTTTTAAATGTTTAGCAACTGATTAATTAACTCAATAAAAATCTTCACAGTTTAAGGTTGTGCGTAAATATGAGTATCTCTCTGAGTCTTTTATCTTAAAAATGCCTCCAGGTTTTGGGGCATTTTCACGTTAAAGATAATTTTAAATCATTTCATTTTTTTAAATGCAATAAATTCAGATGCTGTAAAGTTCCCTGTACAAGTGCTACTGCACTGAAAAGCAAGAACTGAAGTTTCCTCTCACCCGTGCTCTGAGACCCAAAATGAGTTCAGCCCGCTGCCTTGTGGAGAGGAGTTGAGGAACAATCTCTGTAACCATAAATACAAACTCCTCAAGCAGTCCATAATCTGGAACAATTTTCTGCTCCACTGTTTGCCAGATGGCTGCAGAGACCAGCCTAATTGGTGAAACTAGGAGCCGCAGGGCAGAGAGAGGAAGAGAGGGACCTGCACACAGGTAAGTACATTTCAGAAAAAAAGTTTAAAAGAAAGATACAGTAACACTTAACAATTAGTAAAAGAAAGATCTGTAGTTAAAGGACACTTTATGTTTATCTAAAATAGCATGTGTTCTTAATGCTGTTTCTAAACAGAAATAACACGTTTGTTTGAGTTTTAATTTCTTTGGCTAAGCTAACCCCATCAATGACCTTTAACGTCAATTACTAAAATTTCCCATAGATTAAAGAAATGGATAAAAAAAATATTGATTAGGGAGCGATTACACCAGAGGTACAACGGTAGAATACGAATACATTAAACAGAAGTATAATTTAAATCTTAACTGCAATTACCGTGGTTAACTTTAAAAAAAAAAAAATCACATGACACAACTTGGTGACAGGGCAAAAAGTAAAACCACATATTAACACGTCTTTGATGTAAGGGTATGCATCTTGGTTGATTTCGTTACTGAGGCCACGCGAAATTCATGCTTAAATCCCTAATAAAATCCCTTGGTTATACTCTATTTAAGAAATCCATTAGGCCCAAATGATGGAAACTATGTAAGGTGTGATCTTTGGTAAATTTGAAGCAGGAATTTAAATCTTTGGAGAGGATGGGAGGTCTCATTATAGATGCCCAGACCTAGCTGAGGCTGATGTGTCTAACGTTACTTCCGTACTATAGGATTGACCTGGGGTTGACATCAACGTTATTTATTTGTCAGTATGAGAATACATAAGTAACAGAGACACGCAAATGTCCTAAGCTAATTTACAAACAACCATCAAATAACTTTTATAAACAACTTTTCAAGAGCTGTAATAATTTCATGTATATAATACACACTTAAATAAGAGTTTACGGCAGCCAGTTTAGCTAGCGTTATAGCTAAATTAGCACAGCGTAAATGCTAGCGTTAGCACGTATCATAAAACTGCTATTTATAGTCTATCATGCCATTGCTCTGGACAACGATTTTCATGGCAAACTGAAAATTGGGACATAAGTAAAGGCTTACTCTTGATTTAAATACGTTACGTATTAAAGACCTACAAAAACTATTTCATTATCGGGTTAGCCATAGCATTCCCGCGCGCGGGCTGTGTTGCGGCCCAGCTAAACAAATCAGTCTGCAACCGTTTATACTCACCAGGTAGCTCGGAAATACCTTCTTCCATCCTGTGTTTTTAGTTCAGTTACATTAGAGTTAGAGCAAATGATATACGTCGCACGACCGAGGTCAAACAAAATATTTTTCGATGATTTTGCCCCGGAGAAGTCACTCAAGCAATCTTTGTGCGTCAACGGTTGCCTTACATTCCGTCCGGAATTACAACCCGACGGGAGGCAGCGGGTTTTGATCAGTTCCGCATCTTCATGTGTTTTTTTCCCCCTCTGTGTCACATGTATTTGTAGCGAACTCAAATAAAAGATTAAAATTCCACTGTTTCACTTGCATTCGTTACGTGATGCTTACACCTATATAATTGTAACGAGGGACGCACAAACCAGCTGTAGTGTGGTTTTTGCGTCTTTCTCCTTTTAACCGCGAGCGCCTTTCTCATTATCAGTTTTCCAAATTCTGACGAACTAAGACTCGAGCTCTGTTACGCTGACGCACCCAACCACCGATTTACCAACAAAAGCACACACTCCATATAGGAGCACCTTACATATTCTTGTTTTTGACGTATAGGTTCATTTGCAGCCTGTTCAGTTTACTTTAGAATTTACTCTCACACACTTAAAAGATAAACCATTAAATACGTTTAAAAATGAGATGCACGTTTGCCTTGAAGGTGAGATAGGCCTATATTTGCAAAATAATAATAATAAAAAAAAAAGTTTAGCCAAATTTTGGTAAAATTTTGTTTTCTGTTATTAACATTGGGGACGTATTAACAGTTTTACCAAAGAACGCCAGAAAAAAACACTGAAATGACCAGAACAAACCAAATCAAACTGATAGTAGCTACATTTCTACAAATATTAAACTCAGACACCAAGTTTTCAAAGACAGCTTTCTGTGGCACATCTATATGTATGTCATATTCTTTTTTCCCCTTTTTTGTTTTCATTTTGATGTTAAAATCATGATGATTATCAAATTATAATCAATATGGTTAAATATTCTCTTGGAAAAAATTAGATGTGATTTTCTTTGATAAGATAAAACTTAACTGACCTCAGGGCTTAAAAGCATTTGAAGGCTTTTAATTTAAACCAGTGGCAGACCAGATTATAGTGATCCAGTTTGGATGAAACAAAGGCATGAATTACCTTAGAATCACTACTTCTTTATCTTTTAAGAGATCAGCTTATTTTACTGAAAACTGAGACATATTGAAACATGAGTATATATATGAGCATAATGTGAAGCGGATTCCGTAGAATAGGTAGAGATGATGAAGTAATTTTGCATCTAATCTCATCTATTTTATCATTGAAATTTTATGAGCTGTAAAGGGTGGGCAGCTGAAAGTGCTGAAACAAAAATAAGTACTATTTTCATTAAATTTGTGACAGGAAAACGATGTGGCCAAGTCTGTATTTTTTACTTTCACTTTTTTGTAAAAGTCTTTTTCCTAAATATGAAATCACCAACAAGTCCCCCAATCAAAACGACCTGACATCGCTTTTCTGCCTTTGTCTGGATTTGCGACCCTTTACACACGATTTGTGTTTTAGTTTTGCTTCTCTTAATTTCTTGCTCAAGTTCACTGAACAAGTGACATCTGTAATTATAAAACCTCAATATAGCCACAAACTTGTAAGACCACACACTTTTTTGGACTTGTAGTGTTGCATCAGGTCAGGTTGGCATCAAATAAGCACTTTAGCTTGAATATTAATCACCAACTCTCAGTCTGGCCATAAGAATTACCTGAAGCAGATGTGACAACTTAACAAAAAAAACCAAACAATTTACAAACCAACTAATTAAAAAAATTCGACATGTGTAGTCTGAAATAAACGGATTAGCGTCACAATAAAAATATATATAATTTAAAAAAAAACAAGTCGAATTAAAGTTGTCAATAATTTACAGAACTTTCTTGAGAGAAACCGTACCCATATAATTTAAATGCAGCACTTAAATCCACATGATTTAGGGTCACTTGTTTATTTTGTTTAATTTGTTCACGCACGTCATCGTTCTCTGATTCGATTCGAGAGCTCGCGCGACTGTGACGGCGCTTCGATAGCGCTGGTATCAAGAGATGGGACTCATGCTTACCTACCCAGAGAGTGAAAGAACTACCAGTTTCGCCTTGTTTTTTGATGAGAAAAGGCGATATTTCTAACTCATTTCCAACAGAAAAGTGCGCAGCTGTCGCTACCATGTCTCGGTAAGTGTTATTTTTCTTGCCTTTTTAAATATTTACATAGGTAAAACAAGCAAACCAGTACACTTGCCACTCCTAGCTTTTTATTAAATTGTTTGCTGGTATTGAGAAATTACGATGGTAGAAATGTACTTAGTTGGCACAATTTAATTAAACTATTAAACACATTTTGAGGCTAAATACACCTTATATTTCATCTTCCTTCCTACCAAGCTGCCTTGAAATGGTTGCGCATGTAACACACTTTTTTTCTTTTTTTCTTGTGATTGTTTTGACTAATGAACTAACAAGAAAATGTCCGATTTTAGGAGTCCAGACAAACCCAAGTGGTATGGGCTCACTTGTCCAATCAGTGAGGATCTGCCAGAAGAGGCTGAACTGATCCAGACTAGAAAACTGACTGAAAGCTTCAGGTCCTACAATGTGTATGAGGACGACGTGGAGCTTTTTCACAGGTACGATTAATCTCTTTCCATTTCCGTATTTTCATATTGTACTAAATACAGTTTGAAGGGGTAGGCCTGAAAGAACATGGATATTGGTATGTTTTCGTGAATCTGTTTCTCACATGTTATGTCACTATTGACACTCTTTACTTGGGTTAGTTATGATTGCAAAATGAGTAAGTAATTTAATAAAACAACATCCTCAATGAAGTGTATTGTTGAAGACTTTAAGTTGGATTGAACATGTTATTTTTTACTTCAGAAAAACAGTGGTATTTGAAAATGCTCTTTATGTTTTATATGCAGAGAGAAGATTGTGGAAAGACTAGAAACACTCTATAAGGAGTGGCTCAAAGAAGTCTGTATGCATATGGTAAGACATCTTTTTAATCTATATTTTGGTTTCAATAGTTAATTCAAATTTGACATTGAAAACATACCATGGCAAAGAAAACAAACTGTCTGTGTAACTCTCTCAAATTTAAGAACGTTCCTGAAATCGTAACAGACAAAGTTGGAGGCAAGATCTACCTGTTTGGCTCCTATCATCTGGGAGTTCACTCAAAAGGTACATTTTTCTTACCTTAACTGTAACAGCTTCCCAGGACTGAAGAAGCTTGTTTTTCACTGTGGTTCAGGACTTTAACTTATATTTTCATAATATGTAATCATGTTTTGTTTGTTGTTTGCTGTTTGATACATTTACAAGATATAAACCCAACCGGTGCCATCAGATCCCACTCACCTCTGAGTCTGGATCTGGCCGAGGTTTCTGCCTGTTAAAAGGAAGTTTTCCTCGCCACTGTCGCCAAGTGCTTGCTTATGTGGGAATTGCTTTCAATTGTTGGGTTCCTATAAATTTAAAATATAAATTTAATTATAGAGTGTGGTCTAGACATACTCTATGTGTAAAGTGTCTTGAGACAACTTTGTTGTGATTTGATGCTATATAAATAAAATTGAATTGAATTTAATTGAATTGAAATTATAAAGTTCACAAACTACACATTTTATGCAATAGACATACATCATATGTTTCAGTGTTGGGTTACCTCCTAATGCACACGATGAAGATTGTGGTTCAGAGCATAATCGCACATTTAAATATAGACTTTTTCCCATCAGTCTGTACTATTTTCATCAGGTGCTGATATTGATGTCCTTTGTGTTGGACCTGGGTTTATAGTGAGAGAAGAGTTCTTCACCTCCTTCTATGAGAAGCTGAAAGCTCAGGAGGATGTCAAAGACATACAGGTTTGCCAAATAAAAGGTTTATTATAAATGTTTATCATTCAAGATAAATAACATTTTTCATGAGTACAAGTAACTGACCATGTTGTTGTCTTTCAGGTCATTGAAGAAACGTTTGTCCCAGTTATCAAACTTACCTTTGATGGGGTTGAGGTAATTTAGCCAAAGAAATAAACAACAAGCATATTTTGTGCAGTATGTCTTAATCAAAGCTTTGCTTGCATCCGTCTGAATTTTTTTTTTTTCTCATGTTATCCTGTTATTTTCTAGATGGACTTGGTCTTTGGCCGGGTGGAACGGAGGAGCATTACTGACAAACTGGATCTTCTTGATGACAACTTGTTGCAGTGCTTAGATCAACGCTGCGTAAGGAGTCTTAATGGTAGGCATCAGAATCAAGAACACAGCTGCTCAAAAATCCTACAGTACCTGACAGGTGTACTCACCAGGAATGTTTTCATGATGTATACTTTCATCATGTGTGCTGTACTGTATATGATGTGTATCTGTAGTTGATCCTTTGTGCTGGGACTTTCTATATTCATCTTTTTCTTCTGGTTTTTCTAGGTTTCAGAGTTAGTGCGCAGATCCTTCATCTTGTGCCGAATGTTGATAACTTCAGGCTGACTTTGAGAGCTATTAAGCTTTGGGCAAAACGTGAGTGAAACACACAACTAGTTAATTTGTTAGTCCCTCAAGAGACTGTGAACAGGTGTAGGATTATTTTGAACAGTTCTGAACTTTTGCTCTATACAATTTACCTCCCATAATTTTAGTTCTATTAATAGATGTAAGTCAGAATAAAGTGAACGCTTCAACTGTCACTGGTGCAAAATGATAACCTCTCTCTAGATTCAGGTTTCACCATGGGCTTAAGTATTATGTGTTTGAGTCTTTATTATGTAGAGAATAGTAAAAGAGTAAACAACAGAGTGATTTCGGACACAGGCATCATTTTCCTTTGATTTCCTGTCATTGAAAACTTAAAACTTAAAATTGTGGCTATAGTGATTGAGAATAGTTATAATAATGAACCACTATTATATACATGTATTGCTTACAATATATTATACAAACATATAACAAGTAAAGACTCAGTTGGTAGTGGACTGAAGAAAATTCAAGCAGGCTGTTGTTAACATCATGAACTTCAGATCTTAACGTTTTTTTTGTTATCCTCTTATTCCTCTTCAGGACGCAACATTTACTCCAATAAGCTGGGCTTCTTAGGCGGTGTATCATGGGCCATACTGGTAGCCAGAATCTGCCAGGTGTATCCAAATGCCACACCGTCCACCTTGGTGATGAAATTCTTCAAGGTCTACTCCATGTGGTGAGTTGCCCCATTTATGATGTTTTTGTGAAAGAAAGAAATTATTTAATTGGTTTTAATAAAAGTCATATGACGCAGAGATCCACTGTAGTCTGAGCCAACTCACCTGATAGTAAGGGGTCAAGTAAATGTTTCCATAAAAAAAGCTGACTATCTCTATTCTGACTACATATTTCATAAGCAGTATGCACTCACATGTAATGAATATTGCATGTAATGAAAATCAGTATGGGGATGTGGCTGAATGTGAATGATTGTTAAAGGTTACAAATGAGAATCAGTTGATCTGAAAAAAATTGTGTGTTTTGTGACAGGGAGTGGCCGATTCCAATTCGCTTGAAAGAAGTACAGGATTTGTCCTTCAAACTTCCTTTTTGGAATCCAAGGGTAAGACAGCAGTTTGAGTTTTATTAGGATTGTGTTATGAAAACATAGAGCAATGTCACTCAGTTCATTATCACACTTGAAAGCACAGGTAAGCTGCAAATGTTGTGTTCTTCTGCATTTCCAGGTGAATCAAGCTGACTGCTGCCACCTAATGCCCATCATCACCCCAGCATATCCACAGCAGAACACCAGCCACAACATGTCTTTCTCCACCCTCAGCATCATAACAGAGGAGATCAAAAGAGGTATGTAGTTATTCAGCTGATCCTCACCAAATGCTCACAGTGCTGCCTGCATCATGGGCCACCATGATGGTGGCATTATCATATCAAATCACCATCATTTTTTTAATTGCCTTTGCCATAGGGTAAAGGCAAATCACTTTACACTAAGTTGCTTTAATTCAGTTTCTGAGCTTTCCTGATTGCTCTAAAGTGAAATCAGTTTGTCAGAAACTAATATTTCAATTTCAGTTACTGTGCTGCTGCCACAGTTTATCCAAACCATGTTAAACTCAAACTAGGGATGTTTCAGTTATTCCCTTAAGTAAACAAATGTGGAGAATTTTCTTTTCATACTTAAACAAGTTCCCTTGTCCTCATTCACAGGCCATGCCATCGCTGAGGAAATACGACAGGAACAAGCAGACTGGTCAAAGCTGTTTGAAACACCTGACTTTTTTAGCAAGTATAAGTATGTATTAAGCTGCCTAAAGATGAGAATGTGGTTTATCGTACAGGAAATACATTTACATGTCATTCTGTTGATGTTTTAAATATATGTTATTGTTTTCCTAATAAAATGTCTTTTTTGAAATAATGCTTGTTATTATTCTAATTATTCAGATATGCCTGCCAAGAAGGTAAAGTTTTGTATTAGACTTTTTCAAATTTCTGAAAATAAGTACTTATTTATTACTCATATCTTTTATTTCTATATTTATTACCGAGTTCTTTATTGTGAGAAAGTTAACCGCCTGTAATTGCTGATTACTGCATTCTTGTACCCTATTTTACATATAGAAAAAGATTTAGTTAATATTTTGTATTATTTATCTACTGTATTGTATGTCTTACTCCACGTTAAAAACTTGAATTTATTTGTTTTCTAATATGGTGCATAATTGTGTGTGATTGATGTTTGAAGTTCATTTTGTGACTTTTGCTTCAGTAAACTTCTAAAATCAAACTCTATGGGTGTTATAATGTAACTGATCAGGTTTTGTTGTCTAAACTGACCTTTTTTTGTACCTTGAATGTTGTTGCTGTTGATATTTTTTATTCTTAAATTTATACTTTATTTATTATTATTGATCAATAATTATTGAATGCCTGTTAGTTTTTTAATGGAGCTACGGACTGGCTGGTGTCTTACTGTTATGAACTGAACATGTAAAAAGATATTTGTTCAAGTTATTTAGGAAGAAGATGATCATCTTTTTGGGTCTGTGTGGATTTGGTGATTTTTTCATTTAATCTTAAAACCTTCACCAAGCAAATCTGAGTTGCACTTATGTTTAAATCTTAGAATTGAAAAATATTGATAAAACTGATAAAACAGTTTTACTGTTTGTTGTTGTTTCTGCTGCTGTTGTTTGTAAATTGTGTACAAAATATGGACTAAAACTTGCACAGCTTATGGAAAACATTGATTATTGGAGATTTAAATCAGTTTTTAAACTCTTTAAATGTGAAGTCTGATTTAAATTGTTGTTCCTAGATCAGTCTGAAGTTTCTGTTATTTCCAATGCATTTATTATTTTGCCCAATGTGAATAAACCAGTTGTCTGCTCCGATCTCTTTACTGGATTTAGACTGAAACTTTTCATTATCCCTTTTTCTCGGATGACACAGTTATTTAGCAAATGGCAGATCAGAACAGACGGTGTCCCTGATGTAGCTGAGGACGTAGTTATTAACTTGAGGAAGAAGTGGTTGAGATAGTGATTTAACATTAAATACACACATACAGATTCATTACAGAGACCACTCACATTTGAGAGCTGTAGACATAGCTTTTGTTTTTAAAAAGTAATTGGTTACACTTAAATATTGTGGTGTTACATTTGGTGTAATCAAGAGTAGAATCTGTCCTGGTTTAGTGAGGTTCAGTCTGAGGTAACTTGTCCTGCTTTGAATATTGTTACAACTGCAACTATATTGTTACAACTGTTAAACAGGAAATGTGTTTAATGTAGCTTGATTGCAACCTGCAACCTTCTGTCTCTTGTGTTTAAAGGCATTACATTCTGCTGCAAGCATCTTCGGCCAGAGAGAAGCAGCATCACAAATGGTAAGTACACAGAGCAAGGACAAAGAGAAGCCACATTTGAGTAAAACAAGAATAAATTTAGATATATTTCTGAACAATCTTGTATCTTTGAGCGAGAATACTTTTTGCTTCTCTTTAATGGAGAAAATTACCTTATTTCCACCCACTGTAAGTGCTTGCCTCTTTGTGAAAATTGTGTTTTGTTCACTGTGTCAGGGCTGGCTTTGTGGAATCAAAGATACGACTTCTGGTGGGAATTCTAGAGAGGAACAAGCACATTTCTTTGGCCCACATCAATCAACAGCCCTTCACTGAATCCACAAAGGGCAACGAGCATGACAGGGGAGGAAGATTGATCACAACATGGCTGATTGGTCTTCAGTTTAATATGCAAGGGAATAAAAGCTTACAAATAGACCTGACTTTCCCCCTCCTGTCCTTTGCTGACACAAGTATGTTTTTTTTCCTTTTTTAAAAATTCTGTGCTAATCAAAATGTTTTGTGACTTTATGATTAACATTTTTATTTCATACTCTTTAGTGTACGGGTTGGCAGAGCAAGCCAAGATCTCTGAAGAGGGAATGACATTCTCTGCCACATATCAGAGGAGGGAAAATCTAAGCCCGATGGTGCCTCAGTTTGAACAGAGAATTGTGAGCCATAAAAAAACCTCTGACGCTGTACCACCTGCTCACACACCAACTGTCAGCGAAGGCCAACAAGACACACAGAGAGAAGGCTGGTCTGACTTACAGACGCAAGCTAATAAGATCAGAGCCAACAAGGTATGCCAGACCATTCCATGCTTTGTGATAGGAAAATATCTTAGTTAAAATCGCTTCTGATGTGATTATAATGTCTTAAATACTACCACTGCCATTTTAAATGATCTATTTGTAATATTTAAGCACCTATTACAGTGCAATTCCATATAGAGACAAATTTAAACTGTGTACTGTATGTGCAGCATTGATGTCTAGGTTAAAACCTGCTGTTTAAGAAGTAAGTGTGTATGGCAGCATTATAACTGTTGACTGAAAGACATGAAAGTGTGTCCACAACAGGAGTTGATCCTTTGCTACCTGGATGAAAACCAGAAATCCTAACTGCCAGACCTTGTGAGACCTGTGAATTATACACACTCTACCTTTTTTTGTGGCCCATCAATTAAGATTGAATCGAATGATTACCTTGTTTTATTATATCTTGTTATATCTCATTTGTTTCATCAGTACAAAAACCAAAGTGTAAAGTTATAGTTTTTACGTTGGGGGCAAATCCCCGAGAGGACACTTTTACACATCTGTTTTTCTACAGAATTAAACATATAAACCAATGGCAGCTAGCTGTTTCCTTTGTTTTCAGTCTTTGTGTCAAGTTAAGGTAACTGGCTGTGGGTAGTAGCTTCATATTTACTGAACATACAAGGATGGTATCAGTGTCTTCCACTAATTTTTTGCAAGACGAATAAGCATAATTGATTTTACTTAAACAGGCCTGAAGGCCAACATTTTCTAAGATTTAAATCAAAATAAACTGCACCAACCAAGCTCCAGTTAAAAATGTTGGAATAAAATAATTGTTTTCTGTTGTGTAAAGGAATCTGTGTCTGTGACAAACCAAGCATCAGTCCAAACACCCATGTCCAGCAGACACACTACACCCTGCATGGTCCAATGGGCCACAAAGAGAAATTATTTGCCTGTTCCAGAAACTTCATCAGAGAAGTTAAAAGAGGACACAGCTCTAGCAACAAAAGTCACCTGCTCTAAAAACTCTTCTGAAAGTGTCTCACCCTCTAAGAGCCCATCTCTCAGTGTGAGCTCAAAAGGCACTAAGAGACCTTGCACTCCTAAGCCTCAGGGGCCAGCCAAAAAAATTAAACTTGACCAGGTATGCTTGTTTGTATTCAAAATTGTTCAGTTAACATGCATGATTGAATTTAAACTGATCCAAAGACACTCCTACCGTGTCAGTAACCTCACTGTCTGTTTCTCCCAGAGTCCGCCTGCTGTTGAGCTCTCTGACTTGACTCCTGTCCACACCAAACCTGCCAAAGTTATGAAACAGGCCATCAAAATTCAACTTCTCAGGTAAAGCATAGAATTAAGAATATGAACTATTAAGCTCCCTCTGCTGGCACATTTTCCACATGCCATTTTTATTGCACCCCGGGTTGACATTTTAAAGAAAAGGTTATAACATGCTACTCAATGAACTTGTAAATATTACAACCCTGTTTCTTCTTCTGTCTCTTAAAACAGGCATAATTGATGGAGTGCTGTTGACATTTCACTTTCTTGATTAAGACCAAGAGAAGAACCTCCATCCCCTTCTATCAGCTGACCATTCTTTTTTTCAATATTCTTCCCAGTTTTCAATTACTGTGTTGTAAAGTTAAGTATTTCTGCATTTTTTGTAAATAAATAACTGTTTTTGAGTCCACTGTAAACCTGCCTCATGCTGTTGTTGTGTTGCAATATCTGAGCAGCTGATCAGGAGATGAATTAAGGAGGGATAGCAGGGGATTTCATCCTCTCTAGTGGAAAACTTAAGCTTTAAATACAGTATGTGGTACTTAATCCTGCAGGCTTTGAACAAGTGTTGCCAGATTACATGGTAACACATGCAGAATACTAGTAGTGTCACTCACTTTTTGCTGTCCATTAACAACATGAATATTCTTTAAATGCCACAATAATTTTTTATGTGACATTCAATTAATAGCCGTAAAGCAAAAATCAAATATTAAAAAGACAAAAAGAAAAGCTATGGTCCTTAGCACTTATTTTACATATCCTGCAAAGTACTGAAGGAAAGGAAAATGGAGGAAAACCTGACCTGAATGTTAGTTTTTTCGATATTGACCAATGCGACTAAATGAAGATTTAAAGAAAAGTGAATGAGAACAAGAGGTGAGAGGAACAAAAAGGAACAAAAGTAAATTAGCATGATGCTAAAATAAAAATTCAGTGATTCTGACTTTTAAATTTTTTTCCTTGTCCCAAACATTTTCATAATCTTATATAAAAGAAGAGTTATTACTTTTTAAGCTGTCTATATTAAATAAGATACCTCCACTTTTATTAGCTAAAACATTAAAATGTTATGAACATTATGTTTCAATAATTACGGTGCAACAGCATATTATTCTGAAACAGGCCTTTCCGTATAATGATAACTTGTATTTTTGGTGCAGTGATACTGATACTTTTGCACATTAAGTAAATGTTTAATTTCATGACTTGTTTGTAACAGACAAAACATAAGTGAATAAAGGAATTTTAACTGTGAAATGACGACCTGGCCTGATGATATGTACACAGCAGTGATGGGTTGGGTTTTAAGTTGGTGACAGTGTTTGTCTGAGTAGAAACATATGAGAATTCAGCACTAAGATAGAAGATTATGTTAATTAACTAGCCTGATAGAGTTTATATAAGTTCTGAAATCAAAATGTACAAATTAAGATCAGGGCCATGGACTCATGAGTGACAAGTCATGTCTGTCTTGTGTGAAGACAGATAAAATGGACAATTAAAACAGTTAAGGCAGTCAGACTTTTTTTAACATAACTTTTATTCACAGTATTACAAACCAAAATGTTCCTTAATTGTATTTACAATCTGTACAGCATATAACTTGTGAATATATCAACAAGAAAAATCCCAGCATATAAAATTTATCTTAACAAAAAACAAGTATATGTGGATCATATTACACAAATGAAGAGAATTGATTAATTCTTTAATTTAAGTTACTGAGTGACTTAAGGTGTCGCCAGATAGACAGAATCTGGGCCACACAACTTCCTCTCCACCATGGAGGAAAAGTCACGCAAACACAGAGGATGCAAAATGGCATTCATATAAAAAAGAGACAAACACACAGAGGGAGAGAGAGAGACAATGAGAACATGAGAATCAGGTAGACAGAAAGGCAAGAAGAGCAGTTGAGCATCCTACTGGACGTTGATCCAGATCCAAATGCCTGAATAGCAAGTATCTGAGGTAGCTGTAGGTGAAGCAAGTCAGAGATCTGAAATGAAAGCCACACAATCTCAGTTTCCACAATCCCATCAGGTAAGAAATAAAGGTAATGAAAGTTGAGTTTTATTGTCAACATTAAGGAAAACTGTTGACTTATGCTGACAGCTTATATATATATATATATATATATATATATATATATAACTAAAATCTGACATTTTGAATTACTTATAAGTCTTAAATGAGCAAAAACTGAGACTGAGGCTGTGAAATTAAAATATGGCCATTTTGGATCTTTTTAATACAACAGTGATCAGGATATAAAGTAAGTAAGCACATGCTCATGTTTATTCACAGCTTAAACAACACTGGCGTCACTGTAACACTAGGTACACACTTCAAATTAATGATTTGATTATAAAGGGAGCTGGTATTGACTGGCATTTTAATAACAGAAGAATGTGCAGTGAAAATCTACACACCTCCCACATACAAAAGGTAGGAGATATAAAACCCCACCCAACCCCAAATTCATAATGTCCCACAGGCAGAATAATTTGATTTCACAGTTGCCTTTGGAGTAGCGATTACATTTTCTCTAAAATGCTCAGAAACAAACTTTGTGTGAAACATTGGCAAAAGGTTTTGACAAGGAAGAAGTATAAAACAAAAAGACAAAATAATAAAATATTAATTTTGTAATATTTTATGCAAAACTGTCTACTTGAAGTCTAATACTGTAATATACAGTGGCCGACAAGTGCAAACGTGCTGCATAAACAGAAACGTGCTGGAAATACAGAAAAGCGCTGCATATAGGAACACAGATGCAAAAGGAAAACGCTGCAAATACAGAAACGCACTGCAAATAAGAAAACAAATGCAAAAAGAAACACCGAATATCCAGTCATACAACGGAAGTGCTCCAGGCCTCTAGGGGCAGTGCTGAGCTTCCACCCGAGAGACAGACAACGGACGTATCATGGTATCAACGTGCGGAGCAGATGAGTACAGCCTCTCCCGACTCCAATTTTCCTCTAACCAATAACTTTCTACTTCTCATGTACTCATCTGCTCCGCACATTGATACCGTCCGTTGTCTGTCCCTCGGGTGGAAGCTCATTACTGCCCCTAGAGGCCTGGAGCACTTTCGTTGTATGACTGGATATGTGGCGTTTTCTTTTTGCATTTGTTTTCTTATTTGCAGCGCGTTTCTGTATTTACAGCGTTTTCCTTTTGCATCTGTTTTCCTATATGCAGCGCATTTCTGTATTTGCAGCACGTTTCTGTTTATGCAGCGCGTTTCTGTATTTGCAGCGCCTGTCTGTATCATTAAGTGTATAAAACGTCTGTATATGCAGCGCGTTTGCACTTGTCAGCCACCGTAGTAACAGGAGGGTATATGAAGTCAGTTCCTGGTTCAGCCTGGTGCAACCTTTTGTCCAGCGCAAACTCCATGAATGTTTTTCTCTTAACATTAAAAATAATTTGTTTGATAAAGCCTTCAGCAATCATTACCTTTTAACCCCTATGTTTTTTTTAAAGTTTTCTGTGAGTTTAAAGAGTGATTTTCTACCTGTGATTTTGGCCAAGAGCTGATTACATGAGAATTCTTAACTTGTTAGGTCACTGAGTTGCAAATGAATGTACGATTTTTTTGTGTCTCTGCATACTGTAGAGCTTGGGGAAAGCCTTTCCGCATATATGGCAGACAAATGGCTTCTCTCCTGAGTGTATTTTAGCATGTGTGTTGAGATAACATGATTTAATAAAGCCCTTCCCACAAACATCACATTTGTATGGTCTTTCTGTACTGTGGTGTATAAGAACATGCCTCTTCACCTCAGAAGTTGACCTGAAATGTTTGTCACATTCAGACACACTGCATTTGAAAGGCCTCTCTCCTGTATGGATTAATTTATGCCTCCCAATAGTCGACGCAGAGACCATCTTTCCACAGTACGGACACGGATGACGGAACAGTTCGTTTAAATGTTTGCTCCTCTGGTGTTTTTTCAGGGTTCCTTTCTCTTTAAAGGATTTGTCACACTCAGAGCAAGAATGCTTCTTCTCATTTCGTGACTCGCTATGGAGCAAATTCAAATGCCGCAACAGGTTGGACTTCTGGGAGAAAGTCTTACCACACTCTGCACAAAGGTACGGTTTCTCTCTCGTGTGCACTCTTTCATGGGAAATGAGATCTGCATCAGTTTTGCATCTCAAGCCACACCGGGCGCACTGGAATGGCAGATGACCTGTATGTTTCCACTCATGGGCGATTAAAATGCGCACCCTGGATAAGGTTTTAGGACAATAGTTGCATTTGAAGGGCCGGGTGATTTTGTGGATGTTCTGATAATGCCTGAGCAAAGGCTTAAAAAGAGTGAAGGTCTCTTCACAGCGGTTACACTGAAACGAGGTGTGAGAAGCCTTGTGCCTTGCCAAAGCTGTTGTGTCTCGTAGAACTTTCCTACACACATCACAGTACAGTTTGTTGTGGGTCAGTTTGTGCCTTTCTAGTGACACTTTGTAGCTGAATGCCTCGTCGCATTTATCACATTTGTAAACGTTCTTTGTTTTGTCTGGATCTGCCTGCTGCTGAACGTACTCGTAGCAGGTTCTGTGTAAGTGTAGTTTTAAAGACGATAAGAGTTTGAACCTGCTGTCACATCGAGGGCAGGCGTAGTCACCAGTGGGAAAGTGGGTTTTCATGTGAGTCCTCAAGCCTGTGTGCACGTGCTCCTTGCAGATAAAGCATCGGACTTTTCGAGTGGTTTTCGAAGTGGTAGCTTTTGTGTCGGACTTTGCTCGCTTTTTGGTGGTCGCCAATACATCTTTGGGATGGAGGATGAAGGAAGGGTCCTCATTTGAGCATCGAGACAATGAATCATCTTCAGGAGTGACAAAGGAACAGCTATCATCTGAATAGTTAGACCATGAATCAGCCATACTGGGACTTCTATTGGGAGTCTTTTGGAGGGAGTCCTCATCTGAGTAGTAGGACCATGAG
Organism: Acanthurus leucopareius; assembly: GCA_029814765.1. NCBI lineage: Eukaryota > Metazoa > Chordata > Actinopteri > Acanthuriformes > Acanthuridae > Acanthurus > Acanthurus leucopareius. The sequence goes on from JAQMCX010000034.1 coordinate 3,683,889, forward strand.
TCTTCGTCACTGCAGTCTTTGATAGAAGCCAAATACGAGTCTTTGATTAAGCAGCTTGAATCTTCATTGTCAGAGATCTCTGAAAGAGCCGTATTGGAGGATTTTGTTTTCCTAGAAGCTGATTGGCATGCAGGGAGGGTCTCATCATGAAGACTTCTTGTCTCTTCCAACAGGATCTCCTTCATCCTCAGACCTCTGTTTCGTCTCACTGGTCGAGACTGCAATGACAGTGGCACGTCCAGTCTCTTTAGCTGCACACGGCATTGTTTTAGACCACAAGATGCATTCTCCACCTGACTTTGAAGGCTGCCTGCATTTTCTTTGTGTCTTGTAATGTCAAACACTGCTGTTCCATTTTCCCCAGGAATCCAATTAGTTTCATCAACCTTTATCTCACTTGTGCAATCCTGTGCGATTGTGTCTGTTTTGACCTGGATTGTACCAGGAAATGTTGATGATTCATTTTCCAAATCTGATGTACATGACAGCACATTTTTCAAATTGTTGGCTTTTGGCTGTGTTTTATTTGTCTCAGTTCCTTCTACAGTGGGAAGTTTGAGAGTTGAGAGAATGCAAGCACCATCCAGGGAACCATCTGAAAAGAAAAATATAATATTGTACAAAATTATAACACCCTTTATGAACATGCATTATACCTCACAATACCAAAGGAAGGTTTCATGATAGATTGAGAGGTGTGGTTCTCTCAAAAGTGCAGTGATGAGAAACAGACCAAATAAGAACAAGAAACCACAAAACACATTTATCATGGAAAGGAATTAGTAATTATAGAGACTTGCCATTGTGCTCCAGTTGGCTGAGGTCTTTATGATATTGCAGCAGGGTTTTGAGCTCCTCATGTCCAGACACGGAGTCCATACATTCCTCCAGAACTGAGGACACCTCGCCAAACATGGAGGCAACCTGAAGAAAGGAAGATATGAGCCTTTATGAGAAAAACAGATAAATTCAGAGGAAGCCTGGAGTGACACAAAAATTTAACTCAAGTCCTTGTAACATATTATGTCTGCTATTCGTGTACCTGTTGGAAAGTTTGAAGAGGAAGGAACTGTTCAAGTCTGGACAGAAACATCCACATCAGGGTGTGAAGTGCTTCATCATAGGTGGGGCCAAACTCTTCAGGGAAAATATTCTAAAAGTAAGTTATGCACACATTTAGTCATTTGCAAGCACCTGAAAACTACAGTGACTGAACTCACTAAAGAAACAGAGATACAAAATTTTAGGAAAGACACAAAATGCTTGGGCAGCAGTTTGACTTCAGTATAGAGAAACAAAGTTTAAATTCATTCAACACAAATTACCAAGTTTTAGTACATTTGGTAAACCTAATTTTCCATGTAATCGTGCTCACTTAAATCAAGGCCCATTCCTATAATTCTGTTGTTTTCATTTAGTTTTAAATAAACTGTCACCTCTTCCTTTTTATTTGTCAAAAATTGGGGAGTTATGTTGGTTAGAAACAAATCAAAAATGCCAAGAATCAGGTATGCATTAAAAATCTGAGTTAAAAATTCTAAAATGTTGATCCTTTTTTATTGCAAATAAAGGTCACATGTCTGTGTCATGTATCACACATCAATGCAACAGCTTGTCAGTTTGTTTGGGCAGGAGCAAAAGGAACATAGCAAAAGTTTCAGCAGTACATGTCAACCCTGTATTTGTATATTACCACTGTGTACACTTTCCGAAAACAAAATAAACTACTCTAATGAAGTTTGTGAGAAAATTTAAAAACAGATCCTCTAACACACAGTTGTTTGATCACTGCTACTTACATATTGTTCAAGAGCTGCAGTACTGATAAATAGAGCAAATGCTAGTTGCGGCATAAACACTGACCTGAAAGAAGTGTTCCCTTTTGTCAGGATTTTTCATCAAATTCTTTACTAAATCAACAAATTCTGAGTGTGGTACCTCCATATTTGCAGCACCAACCTGCAAAGCATCACATTATCATCAAAAAAAAATGAACAGATTAGACCCAGCGTTGTTATGTGTGTGATTATTTTTTGGAAAACATCTTTATTTTTCACAAAATGGCCTTATCTTAATTAAACTGCTAGTGAACACTTATCACTGATTAGCTCACCTCCTTTACCCACTCCTCAATGAGCATCTGCACTCTGTCCAGGTGTGGTTGAACAAGTTCAAGGTCATCGGTGGCTTCAAACTGGCATAACTCCAGAATCAACTAAAACAACAAAACACATGGTGTTTCAGAGCCACAGCAGCAGAAAACATTTCCATGCATGCTAAAAAGAATTCTCTTATCATAAGGATTCTTTCACAGTTAGTCTGTGTGGTTGACTAAAAAGAACATTGCTGCCTTTGCCAGACTGTTTCAATCAAATAATTTGTTAGCCTGCATATGTTTGTGTTTATTCCTCTTGCTTTGCTTGTACAAAGTGGGTATGAACATGAATAAAACAAAAACCAAAGTGCAACAGTGTATTACTTTTTCTCCCCCAGGCCAAATGAACCAAACTACGAGTGTGACAACCCACTTAATTTAGCAAAACTAACCTTAACTTTGGCTAAGTCTAGCTCGACAAGTATTACTACATGTTTGTCTATTTAACTGGTGTCACATTCTTGGTGTATGTAAAATTAATCACAGAATGTATTTGAATCTTGTAAAAATTAAGAAACCAGTGAAGTCTCACAAGTACAGGTTTTTAAAGTAGTTACAATCGCTATGTGCAAATGTAAAAACATTTTCCCTTGGTAGTAACAAAAAATAATAGCTGTTAAAAAGGATATCTAGTTTTCCTCACCCGTGCTCTGAGGCCGAGGATAAGTTGGGCCCTCTGTTGTATGGTGAGAAGCTCTGGAACAATGTCTGTAATCATGGAAACAAACTCTTCAAGCATCCCATAATCAGCCACAACCTTCTGCTGGACAGTCTGCCAGATCACTGCTGAGACCAGCCGAATTGGTGGGACCAGAAGTCGCAGTGCAGAGAGCGGAAGAGGGGAACCTGAATGTGAACAGAGGTAGGTTATCCTAACACAAAGTGCTGCTTTACATTTACTTCATCTAAGGGTTACTTGTTTGTTTGTTTATGTTTTTCATTCACTTTATCTTCAACTTCAGCTGTTTCAGCAATGCTTTTTAATAAGATCTCAAAAAATGTCCAATACTGGTGGATTGATCATTTTAAATTTTAGTAGGCTATTTCACAAACAGTCTAACAAACACAACATCTGATAACTAGTTGCACAAAAATAATAATGTACGTTTATTTTTGTTACATGGCCAAGAAAACCACGAAGGAAATATTAGCTGCATGATATGTTTGCCTCTTATAACAGTAACGTTTCTGGTCAAAAGTGAGCTGCTGGGCTGACTGGGGCTTAAAATACTTGGTTTAAATGAGTAACGTAAACTTATCTGCTTAACAAAGCAGTCATTTCTCTTTAAAAATGAGTGAAGTAGTTGAACAGTTACCTGACTAGCTATTACTTTTACTTTGCTTTTTACACCAGTAGTTGATAATCATAATGATAATTACTCACAATTCCCATTTGAAGAGTTATTTTCCATCATGTTTATCCGTAGCAGTGTACTAACGTTATGGCATATACTGACAGGCTAACAACATCTGTAGACATTCAATGAAAAACCATGAAAACATATCCCCCTCGTCGGTCTTCTTCTTCGAAGTCAACTTCAGCTTTACGTTTTTTTAAGCGAATTACAGTGCCTGCTTTAAACTATACCGCCACCTATTGTATTGGAGCTCACAAAACAGGGTCAAGAGAACATTTGTCAATATTAATAATCATTATAATGAAAATAACAGTCATCAGCCGTTGTAATCCATTGATATTATAATATTAGTTGTTTGTTTAGTAAGAAATCTATCATACACTATTCTTGTGAGACCTGGGTGTATCACACAAGACCTAATACAGGATGAAGTATTTATTAAGGTTCTACACATGAAGGTATATCATGTTTATTACAAAAAACTAGAGCACAAATTAAAACAGTAACATGCATTTAATTGCCATTTTTTAGGCTAATTCAAATTAAATTACTACTTTAAAGAAGGCTATAGGAAAACAACAAAGCAAGTGGGCAAAACATTAAAAACAACTCTCACTATAACAAATACAGTGCATCCAATTGCTTGGAAATAATTGAACAGCTGTTGTGTTATGCTGCATAAGATATAGCTAAGTGTAACAGTTAACTAATTAACTAAGTGACAGCAGGAGAAAACACTGACACTTTGCTCAGTTGAAAGAGGACTACCACAGTCTGTCATAACATTAGTTGAAGTCAGTGGCATTGCTGGCTTCCTAAATTAAAAACTGAAGTTTCTTGACCATTGTGATTTTGTGTGTGTCTGCCCTCCATTGGTGACTCTGTTCCACCAGCTTGCCTGTTCTGCAGGTGTCACCTTTGAAGCATTTTAGTCGGAATTTCAAAAATTGATTTTTTTCCCAAAAAAAAGAAAATATTTTTTAAGTGATACTGAAATTCCATAGTGGTTTACTTTAACCAGTTATTCTTTTTTATTTTCTTCAAGGAACTTCTTTAAGGAACACAACCTTGCTTTATTTGTTACTTTGTAAAATTTCACACAAGCTGTACTATACCATACTCCATATTTTGACATTTGTACAAATGCTAATAACTGTATTAATAATGGTGCATGTCAAGCTGCATGTTCCTGCTCACAAAATGTAAAACAAATTTGTCATTGAAGCAGCCATGTAAACACAGAGGGACAGTTAAAGATTCCATTGCCACAGTTGTAAGGATTTCCTTTAAAAGAAACTACACCCATCTTAATGATCTGTCAGTTTGAAGGTGTTGGTGAGCACAACTGTATTTGTGATGATGTAAGTATACATAACATAAGTTCTATAAAGCTCTTAAAGTTTCCAAAAGAAGCTGTGTGATGTCTGACCAATATCCTCAGGCGATAATACTTGAAGGCTGAATGCTACAAGTTTTGGAGAAGGGAGCTTACCAGACCTCTGCAGGTCTGATTCAGGCAAGAGACTATGTACTCTCCAACCAAGCTGTAGGTGGTTGTGTAGCATTGAGGGTCATGTTGCTGATAGTTCTGATCAGGAATAAGAATGTGTAGAAGAGTGGAATTAAGATCATAACTCTGGTCCTGCTGTGTTGATTTTGGTCATTAAAATAAAAAATTCAGTCCAACAGTGCTTTAGGAGTGTAATGCTAAATCGATGGAGTACTCTCAGTGTCTTTAACTCGGTGGAACCACAGTATTGAGACACGTTTCCATTAAGTCTTTATTTGTGGTGGCAACATCATGCAAAAGCTCTGGTAAGAAATAAAAGAAAACTTGGAATGATCTGCATGAAAAAAAAAATTGAAGCAGGTATGCCTTGAGAAGCATAAGGATTCGGCAGAACAGTGTTTGTAGAATTGTGCTCAACTCTCACAGCGAGATTTAATCCTGCTGCTAACATTATGCAAAAAACAGGGGCACAATTCTATGAATTCTGTTCATTACGAATCAGGAAGAAGATATAAAATAAATACAAAAGGAAAATTAGACTGCTTTTTCTGTTGGGATAATTCACATACCAGTGAATTCACTAATCTCAAACAATTAAAGGTGCCATTTGCAATGAAAGGGTAGGCAATTATGTAGACAGGTGATGTAAGTTGCACTGACCTCTTTAAGTAATGAATGATTTTAAAAGAAGCCATTTACAGTGTTCATTGGTGTCCTTTCAACCCTTTGCATTTAGTATCTGTCCTTTCCTAATGAGCATTCTGCTCAATATGAAGTTCAAAATAGTACACAGAGGCAACTCTTTTCACTCAGTTTTAAAAAAATTAAACAAAACTTGAAATCTGAGTTCCATACTTTGAAAAGAGAATGTTAAATGATCGCATTTATATTGGATTTTTAAATTACTAAGGGTTTGGCAAACTATAATGCTCTTTGTACATGGGAATGCTTAGTGGTCAAAAACAGAGGAGCAAAACATGAATAAATTGACCACCAAATTAATGAAAATTCAACAAATTCCTTCCCAAATTGATTCAGGAAAAACGTTGCACATTTATTTCGATTGCAAATACTATTACAAACGCTTGAGTCAATAATATCCCACCACAAGAAGTCCGCTTCAATATCATACAATGCCAAATCAAAGGCAAATTTACATCTTCAGCTCTCTTTCACCAATGTGTTAAATCTCCAGAGTACTCATTTTTCTGTAGAAAACTTTTCTCACTTTTTTTCTTCCTTTATACAGAGTAATAAAAAAGTTAAGGCAAGATGCATCAAACAGAAATCCAAAGGCCATGGACCAGCCTCTGCAGGGGTTCTGATTCCACGGATTCTGGATCAGAAGAAAGCCAGCAGCTCCCACTCGCTCTCTGTCTCAGGCATCTTGCACTGGCGGGAAGGGAAGAGGAGGAAGACGTGGTGGAGAGTGGTGCAGGGTTGTCATCAGAGGTGTCCACAGCCACTCCTCCTCCCCTTCGGTCCTCCTCTGTGAGTCTGCCAAAACACTCCTCCTTGGTACTTAAGCTGGAAGACTCAGCTTCTTTCCTTTCAGCACTGAAACAACACAAGATGGCCTTCTGTTTACCACCAACTACATCACAGATTGACAGCATTTATCACCAAGGAAACAGACACAGTTTCAGTTTATAATAGGCAGATTTAAAAAAAACCAAACATTTTGTCACTGCGAGCAGGTCGTTATTAATTATTTGCTGGTTCCAATCTCAGATAAAAAGACTCTAGTGCTCAAAAAAAAGGCTTATTAAAATCCATAACAAATGCACTTTGTTAGACAGGAATGTTTTCTCTTTCTTGTCTATTTATGTTAACATCTTGTGTATTTCAGTTTCATTGGGCGCTCCCTGCTGAGAGAAATCATGGCAGAATCTTTAGATGTTCACAGCTAGAAACTTCTTCTGTCAGTCCAGTACAGTGGAAGAAATGGGGATTTGGTTTTGGTGCTTAAAAAATGGTATATTTGGGTTATTTCTTTGGTTTATTTGAAAAATAAAAAAAGAGTAGTTGCAATATAAAAAACAGCTCACAGTGAGGTCTGTGGATTATGCAAAGTAAAGGGGTTGGAGTACTCCATCAGAGGCGCTGGTCAGATGGTCAAAAAGCTTCTTAACCAAACACCAAACATTGGAAACAACACACAGCCAGCACAGGATATTTCAAAACACAATCCAAACGTCAGTGTTGACTGTTTCCAATTTGAAAAAGCTTCATTCAGGTACAACTGTTTTAAATGTAATTTTGGCTATTTAATTAAATATGTAAAGCTGCACTGATTCAAAAGCCACATTACTTGATGCTTAACAATCTCACAGTGCAAGAGAAAACATTGGTGTTTCTGTGTTTTTAAATAAACAAAATTGCAGCTGCACCCACCTTTTGTTACATACAAATAGAAGAAGTCACAGTAAAGGATGGTCTGCACCACCCCAGCAACAATGGCGATCATGTCAAAGAATCCCTCAAAGTAGAACCTCCATATCCAGTTGATAAGGTAGAGGGCTCTGTAGAGTCCCAGGAAGAACAGGTAGTGGGTGGTGATGGTCTCAGCCTCACCGGTCTTGCTGATCATGAATAGCTGGGGAAGTATGGCCACTGACTCCAAGTAGATGGAGAATGTCCACAGAATCTGTACCAAACAAAGAGTATTAGAGTGTTGGTTAAAAAAAAAATGATGAAATTTAGATTTCTTGAGATGAGAAAGAGTACTCAGGGTTCCCACTCTTTCCCTGAAATTATTTTCCAGGACATTTTCAGCCGGTAGCGACACACGTTATCACGTCATACACTAATACATTTCCATCCCCCACATTCTTTGGAAGTGTTCTTTACTACAGTTGTAACTTGCATTTACCCAGATTGTTTCTATATTTATTACTCAGACAT
>JAQMCX010000034.1:3701730-3719797 GCA_029814765.1 Acanthurus leucopareius
TGTCTTGAGACAACTTTGTTGTGATTTGACGCTATATAAATAAAATTGAATTGAATTGAATTGAATTGAATTGAATTCATTTAGTGACTTGAAAAAAATACAGCTGGGAAATGCAGAAAATAATATATATTTTTTATTTTGGAACTTAGAGTATATTCTTTTAATGCAAACATTGCATTGATTTTGGCACATTTTGAATAGACCAGTAAATTTTTGCAGTAGCATCAAAGGTGCATGACAGGGATGTAAATTGAGACAATGTAATCTTTGAAAGTGGAAAAAACACAATGTAATAAGCAATAAAACACACACTTGCTTCTTTTAGTACCCTCAGGTCTTTTGCTGCTACAGTCTTACTTGGTTTCATATCACTAGAAAAATATGGTGGATTAACTTGGGACCTTATGGCTTTTTTCTACTTTCTCTATGGTCACACTTTGTTTTAGCATGAAAGCTGCACTAGTTTGTATTTTTCATGTTAACAGTGACTCCAATGACTTCCAGTCATACATTGGTGACTGGATGGATGGCCAGAAACGCTGTTCTAAATGAATGCTTATCTTGCTCCTGCTTCAGTGCGTATAAGTACACAATTGTTTGCTAACAAGTTTACCAGTTTGCCATCACAACTTTACAGCCTTATGTCAAGTTCATATTTTAAACTTGCTACGCTCTCCCATAGTAGCTAAGTTAAAAAAAATTTATAAAATCAATAAATGTAGCTTTAAACATTTCTTAATGTAGTCAGTTATGCCACAGAAACCATTGTTTCACATGTTAAATAGACCTGCTCTAACAGGGCATCATATCATTTTTGCCATAACCATTTATGAGTTTAAATATGAAGCACTGTAACACAAGAAGCTTAATTCAGAGTAAATAAATCAAGCATATGCATACATTGATCCTCTGCACTAGGCACAAAAAGAAAGTTTAAGGAAAAAATAAGCAAAGATTCAACCATGATGAGCCCCTTTGATATTACAGTATGATAAAAACCATGACAGGAGACACTTACAACAAAAAAAAGACTTTACAGAACAAACACCTACAGTATAACATGATATGTCTTAGAAGATTTTGTCTTCAGTTGCATTTTAATACAGGCAAACTGCCCTTCAGTTTTGTTTTGCTTAAAAAGTAGAGGTATCACTGTCACACAAGATGGCTGGCAAAAGTCGGAACTACAGTACCTGAGCTTCACACCTGATACACCATTTCTAAACAAGTCAGAAATACTGTGTTTTATGACTGAAGCTTGTAGGAATTGCACTAACATCAATCTAGAGAGACAAAGTGAAGTTAGCAAAATAAGGTACTCCAGCAGTCCCATAGTGCATTTGGAATTCAATTGGCAGAGTCTGAACTATCCTCTGAGACCTTAAGAACAAAAACTGCATCATCAAGAATGTAGTAATCATTGTACATGTCTCCTTCACAGAGGTACGGCAACCGGGTCACAGCCTCCACCTCAAACCCAACCCTTTGGAAAACCTTGTTGGACAGTTCAGTCACTTGCTCCTCCCATGTTTTTCCTTTTACTTTTAGGTGTTCTTTTGGACGCTGCCACCTTCCTCCTGAAGCAGAGAGAAATTTTTATAATCTTTTATTTAGGTCTTAGAGGAAGTATCTATAATCATATAAGTATAAGCAAGTTTTACAGATTCCCAACTTACCAACTTCCACATAAGGCTGGAAGGGAAGCACTGCAGCCAGGACGAGTCTCCCTGTTTTGGGAACTAGCGATACTTTGATGTCTCGCAGGAGATTCAGAGGATCTTCACAGCGGTCTAAGAGGTTCAAGCAGCTGACTACATCATACTGGAAACCAGTGTGCTGCCACTCATCTATACCCAGCAGTCTGAGCAATACAAAAAGGAGAAATTTTCAGATTTCAGTTAGTTTAATTAAGATTCCCACTATTTCATCTTTTGCATTCCATAAATTTCACCTTATATGTGTCATAAATTCTCAAATGGTAAAATAAGCACAATATATATTTGAATAGCACTACTCATATAAGTGTAAGAGGTTGTAATCATTTATATATATATATAATCTTTACAATTAGAAAAAAGGTAGATAGATAGATTGATAGACAGGCAGGCAGGCAGGCAGGCAGAGAGACAGACAGACAGAGATAAATTAAGTTTTATTCATTCTTCAACTGCAACTTAAAATAACAGAGAAGTGGAAATGATTGGAATTTAACAGAAAATGAAAACAGTATTTGAGTTAGAGAAGCACGAGCTGGTGAACAGAAAGGTGAAAATGAAATTAATCTGATGTACTGATTAAATTTGTGCTGTGGGTTGTAAATCACAGGGGATTGATCAAAACAACAGGAGAGGTTTAAAACTTAACAGCCGTGTTATTTACAACTCACTTGTAATTCCTCTTTTGAAGATGCCATTTCATAGGTAATGAGACCTCAGTTGCATAGACCTCTTTGAAATGGGTGCCCATGACCTCAGTGACGCCTCCATCCCCAGCTCCCAGGTCCAGGAGTCTCTCAGCCCTCCACTGTGGGCTGATGCGGAGCAGCCGCTCGAACTGCTCCGCTGAGAACACAAACATAGAACCCCGACCCAGAAACCTGAGACCGAGAGAGTTTCAGAGAAGACACACTACAGATGAAACAGTGAAAGATATGTGTGTGCACTACTCACCCATTGATGGAGGTTCGGGAGACCAGAGGGCCAAGGACTGTTGATACAAGAGAGTGGTAGAGTTGGGTGAAAAGCCAGCCAGACTTCTCCATGCTGTGTTTGAGAAAAGCTTTGGTTCCTGAGTCAAGATGGCTCTGGATGAACAGGGGCTGCACAGATTCTCCCAGCAGGTCAGCGTGGCATCTGTACCACTTGAGCCACAGCAAAAAGGAAAGGTGCAAGAACGATTCAAATTTAAGATTAAAAGGGGTTAAAAGAACTTTTTTACAGCAGGAATCTTGTAGACATGGATTGGAACTTCTTTTTTGACACCCTGTACCATAATGACTTCACAGAAAATCAACCCTCTGCTGCAGGCCTGTTTTGTACTGACTGCATACTTTACATTTCTTTAAGCCTCTGACACATATGATCCTAGCATAAATTTTGAATAATTTCTCCCTGAAATCAATACACACGTCATGAAAGCTGTATGTTTAACAACCAATATATCACCTTCATCATTTATCATTTACATGTATATTTAAAAACACTTGACACATTCTCTATCTTTTGACACTCTTGTGCTTAAGTGTGCAGTTGATCTATGGCAACTACCTTAAAGTATACTCTGATGGTTTTCAACCAGCTTTGCATCATTACAGTGTGGGTTATGTGTGTAAGTAAACAATGTAAAACTTCTCTTCACTGTCCCTGAATGCAGATCCCCCTTTTTATAAGGCAGTAAAAGCGTTTGCTCGCCCTAGGGCTGTTGTTCACACTGCAGATTGTGCTTCCACATTGTAGGTCCCCATCCACAGACAAAAGAGTGTTTGAACAACATTTGAGAGACAAAGACTCAGTTTCAATAAGGGACAGTTCTTCACCAGTTTTTAGAGATTTAGCCTCTTTATGCAGCATAAACAGCCAAGTTTAATATAAAAACCATCTCTTTAGCTGTGGAGTCCTTCCTGAAGTCAATGTGTTCCTCATATTTAACTGGCTTTGTTGTGTGTTGTGTTCTTAGATTAAGAAGAATGTGATATCTAAATATCACAGCACACTACACAATGCAAACAAATATCCCTGCCTTTCTTACAGATTGCCAAGATATAGTTATGTTTAAATGTCAGATTGTTATAAATCTCAGTAGCCAGGTATCTATTCAAGTCTTTAAATTAGTTTTCTTTTAATAGTGGTTTCCATGGGACTGTAAAATTACAACAAATATGGCCAAATCCTCTTCAACTCATTTGACCCAATTTTAAATAAAGACTGTCAGCTCAAAGTGTGTTGTATTTAATGTTAGGGACAACATTATGTAGAAGAAATATCAAACCTGTGTATACATTACAAGGTACTTATCTGACCTCTGTATAGAAACTTTACTCTTTTTGGTTCTGATATGTTACATACAAAATCTTTGAAATAAGACAAATCTTTTCTCCGTATTGCCATGTGGTCTTTCAATGTGCATTAGATGTAAATATACAAAACCGCCACACATTTTGGCCGCATATCATACACAGCACTGGTTAATTAATGAATAATTCGATGATGAATAGTTCTTACCTCTTGTGTCTCAATCACGGCCGCTTCGTTCTCGGTCACCATGTTCATTACCAGTGAGCGGACGAGTGGACTGCGGATATACTTCCCTGTCCACATCCTCCTGATGGAGAGCAGAAAGGCGACGTAACCCAGCACCCACGCTGCAAATATCAATGTCTTCAGCTGTAGATGACACATAATGGACAACAACCCTGAGTAGGAACGCTGAAAGACAGCAGCTGCAGTCTTGAAGAAACGAACGGACCTTCCAGTGGATAGCAATGATGTATAGTTAGCTACTATTAGATTACGATAGAGAAGCCAATTGTAAACCAACACGCCAGAGCATGTCTCCAGTTTGAAGACAACAAACAAACAAACCTGAGGGTGCGGTGATTTTAAGAAAGCCAGTTGTTATTTACTTGTCGTCTTAGTCTTGTGATTCCATTGTCTCATCGTTTTTGTTGCTAATAACCTAGCAACCTTGCACCTGCATGGGCTCAAGTTTCAGCCAATTATGATAACAGAGAGATGCATCCGGACAATCTTCACTTCCTGTGTTACCGCTAAATATGTCCCCGGAATTTGAATGATTTTCTATTGTTTTAGCTTTATCTTCAACTTCATAGTTTTATGCCAGAATATATTTGTTGAAGCCGAAATATGCATTTAGTCTCTGAGAAGACAGTTGGCAGTGATGTATCACAAAAATCGCATTTTTTTAACGTGTGTTCTCGTTTCATAAGCTGTAAAATATAATATAAAATTATTGATTGTTTTTTTTATCCCTCATGTAGTTTTTTAAACCAAAAAACAAACAAACAAACAAACAAAAAAACCCCAACAACAATTCGAGAGATTTATTGTATCATTTTTCTTTGACTGCATTCTTGCCACTAGCTTTGTTAATTCTTGCTAATACCTAAGTGTTTGTATTGCGCATCCCCGTTGCTGCTCAGAATGGTTTGGGTTAGTCAATGGTTTACTCAAATGTCAACCATGTATTTGCATCCAAATGCCAGACTCTAAAACCATCAAATGAATGAAATGAATCGTTGCCTTTTCGCAAACGCACATGGTCCTTGAAATAAAATTAAACAACTGTCTTTAATGACTTTAAATTTCGGCGTGTATGTAATCCGATAAATAAGACGTTTCTGAAGTATTACGTATTAGTGTCTTTGGGGTCATTTTTTCCTTTACAGCATTATGGTGAAGGCTGGGACAACTGACAAGCAGTGAAATCCTTTCAGTAATTTTCCTCTCTGTATCACCTGCATCACTACTCTTAGGAGGACCCCTGCCATTATTCTCATTATTCCCCCGCCCCTGTCCTATCTGTGCCTCCCACCACCACTGCGGCTGATCTCTGGTGCAATTCTACAGCACGTATTTTATTGTGACAGGATGATTGCAAGGTTAGATACCTGCAAGTGATAATAACTATACTCAAACTTGCGCCCACTGATATATCCTGCAAGCAACTGATGCTAAGGCCAGAGACGCTGCCATAGCTTTGTCAGATAGATAAAAATCTAGTCAGTAGCATCCTGATAAGTAGCTGCTTTGTGCTCCTCATTATGATAAAATATTTTTTTCTTGTGTATTGAGTCTCAATTTACTGTTAGAATTGTTAAAGGGTGACTTAAAATTGTGTTACCTTGTGAGTGTGATTGGTGTTTGTAGATGTATGTTTAAACTATGGACAAAGCCAGACTAGGTGTTTTCCCACAGCTCCACTATGTTCACAGTCAGCTGTGTTAGGCTAATCACGTCATGACTCAAGCTCTCTGAATTACAAGCTTAACAGGAAACTAAGATCTTCTCATCTCTTTCTTTGAAAGAAAGCATTTATGCATTGTTATTTAACAGGTCTATTGATACGATCTTTCCCTTGGGCGTGTTGCCTGTATGCTCAGTGATGCGCTTCAGTTCCGGCCGAATGTGATGTGTGTCAATCAGCCTCAAGAGCTTAAATTACTTCTGGAATATCAAAAACATCTTCAACAAAATTAAAGTGGTAAGCAGGTCATATGTTTAAAAGCAAATTGAAAAAATGATGTTTTAAATTCAGAGCACACTGTTATATCAGCTGAGGCACTTGGCTGTTTACCTGATGATAGAAATGTATTTTAATTTTCAGATAATCAAACAGCTGGTGAAAGCATTTGTTAAGCTCTCTGTTGGCCACCTTTGACAACAGTCTTGACAGAACAAGAAGAAATACCATGAGAAGCAAAAGTATTAACTGATTTCATAGATGCATTAAACAAAGAACTGGAAGTGGAAACTGGTGCACTTGAGAAAGGTGCAGGTTATGTTGAGACAGAGATGACAAACCAAGATGGAGAGAGACAGGAGTCAATGATTCGATAAATTCCATTATCAGTGAAGGAGTTGAGGATGAGATCTCATTCTCAACTCTCAAACACACTGAGTCTTTGAATGAGGATAAGATGAGAGTAGAGTCTTGTACTGTTTAGGTCCAAGTGGGTTATAATGCTGAAATTTTTGTTGAAGAGACTCTTAACAAAGAGAATGGGTCCTCTGACTCAGTGATTGATATTGGAGAGGATGAGCAAGTTCAGACATTAGTAAGACTTACAGATCATAGTGACAGATCATAGTCATGAGCCCTTGTGAGGCCGAAAATTGAGCAAAAGAAGAAAGCAAGAAAGTAAGTACCAGGACATAAACTTTAAAACAAGTGAAAAACTTCAATATATCTAAAATTGTGCTGTCAACTCTATTTTATGGGCCTGTTGTGATCACATCCCAAAGATCAGACATGCAATATCAAGGTATAAAGATGAAAAACGTTTCAACGACGCCAATAAAATGAGCAGTCAAAGTGAGGTCATGTGGCAAGACATACAGCCTTGCATCAGATATGAGGAGACATCAGAGAAAGAGTGGCCTTTCCAGTGCTGTGCAGAGTGTTTTGCATTAAAAGCTGTTGGTGAATGCTGTCACACTTTTTGACCCTCCCACCCAAAGGCAAATTTTTGCCCTCTGTTACTTGCATGAATTTGATTTCTAGATCTTTTGTGTTTATTTGCCCAAAACAGGTCAAATACTGTACACTATCCTAGAGCTAGAGATCAATGGCAGACACTGAGGGTGTGTGTGTGTGCCTGTGTGTGTTTGTTTTAAGTTCAGTCTTGAAACTTAGCATTCACAATAGTACGGTACATTCAGTCCCTCTAGTCCATTCTATCGTCTTTGTACATTCATTGTGTAGAATTCATTATCCCACGGACTCTGAGCTCACCTCATACCAGTGAAAGGCTCCAGATCAGATTTAAACCACACAATATGCATGACACACAATTTAATGCCAACATTATGAACAAAGCTCAAAATATACAATGCAGCTCATCCTGCAGGATGGCAGGCACATCTGGTGATCTCAAGTGATGGAGAGATAGAGAGAGAGACAGAGACAGACAGAGGGGAAGGGTAAGAAACAGACAGCATAAACCAAAACACACCACACATATGTGACAGGTGGAACCACACTGTTGTTATTCATTAAGAGCATGTCAAACCAACATGTAGGGGTACTCTTTTTATTGGAATGGTAAAAGTGTAAAAATAAATAATGGTAAAAGTGTAGTACTTTCTGTTTAGGTTGTACCCTCCTCCAGTGTGTGGTGTCTGAACGCATCAGACATAGGTTTATTCTCACAGTTGGTGAACCAATTAATGAAAGATGGCACCACCTTGCAAAGTGTTGTGAGCACTTACACAGTACCCTTGTGTGCTGATGATTGTGACACACTGATTTTGTCAGATATTCCTCAGAAGCAAGTTTGATCAGCCATACACTACAGGAAGAGTGGAACCTTTTGCCTGGAAGGAATGTCTGGAGAACCCACAACCTCTTGGTTCTAATTAGGACTCCACTGCTTCAATACATCAGTGAGGTGCTCAAACTGAGATCATGCATCATAGGATGCCTAAAACAAGCAGTCTCAACCATAAAAAAGTATCACCCATTCAGTGTAAGTATAAATGACTGTTGTCTATATGACATTAATAATTATACGAGTACTGCATTTACAACAAAAGAAGGAGAAATGTTTGAGAAGAAAAAACTTGTAACTTCACAGTGTTTCAGACTACATTTAGTATTCTATAGTGATGTCTGATGGGTAAGATAATTTATTTAATTTCTCATTTATTTTGTTTAATTGTCATGTTACTTATTTATTACATTTTGTATTGTGAATTTGATATTTAGATAAATGAGGTAAAGCTAAATGAGATATAATTGTATCTGTTACCTCACATATTTTTTTTTTCTATTTTGTTTGCATATGCAAGGAGGCTGCACTTCACTTGTGTATACATCTGCCAAAGAAACATCAGTTTGTTTCTGGTTTACCTTTGGTGTCATGCACCTGGATTGCTTGAAAGTCTTGAGTGTAAAAAATGTAACTGCAAAATTTACACCTCCAACCTCAACTAAACCCAGTATAAGACTGTTTTAAACAGAAACCGATGCCTTTTCATCCAAACATTGAACTGGTTAAATCTGCCTGTCTTGTTTGCCTGTCTGATCTCCTAAACCTTGGCCTCTTTGTGACAAGTAGAAACAAAGCTTTATCTTTTCTCCTTGGTCTCTGGGTTCTGCTTTTTGATCAAAGCCTACCTTTAACGAGTCTTTGAAAGTCTCATATCAAGTGTCAAGAAAAAGATCTTGTTTGGAACTATTTGTCATTTAATGCATGAATAATTTAAGACTTTTCAATGTTAACATAGAGGTGTATTTATAAATTAATTGTCAGATGCATACTATAGTGACAAACGGATCCTTGCAAATACAAAGAAAAAAGGGTTAGACTGAGAGAACCCCCCCTGAGCTGGGATTGTAAAAAAGAAGATTAGAAAATCTTTATAATGCTACAAATCTAATCCAGATAAAAATATTTCAGAAAACTATACCCAGGAGATGCTTTTTTTTTTTTTTTTTTTTTTTTTTTTTATAAAAATGATAAAAATTTATTAAAATTTTATGGAATATGGCATTAGAATACGAAACAGTATAACAGATTGTCAACAGATTAAATTCGATGTTGATTGATGTCAATATAACGATGGCCAGTAGATGTCGCCACCACACTACACAACTACACTGTTCAAAGTTGTCTTCAATAGCCCCATCTAGAGGTCCATACTTTAAGGGATCCCATGCGACGTAACAAGCTGCTGCTAATATTTGGGCCAGTGGTCTAGATTGGAAATATTGCATGACACAAATACAAGTTCACGACTCCTATCTGCCAGATAGGTAATATTAATTCTACAACAGAAAACATCTCAGTTAAACAAAGTAAAAGGAGCAGCAGGATTGGTAACTGAAAGGAGGTCCCAGTATGTGATTCGAGTGTGTGTAATTATTAAAAACTTATGACTTTTTTAGGCAGCTCTACAAACCTGGCTTAATTTTTCTTTAATTTTGTTTTTTATTTGCATGATTAAGTTAGATTTGTACTTTCTCTGCGAGATTCGGAATATCTAGAAATAGCTCAAATAGCCATAGAACTCTGTAAAGTCAGTCAGAGTTAAGAAGGATAATAGATACTATAATAGTAAAAGTTATGTAATTGTGCCTTCACAATAAAAATAGAATGGCAGAGCCACAAAATGCAGCCCTATACGATCAAAAATCACTGGTAAGATGTGTTTTAAAAGCTGAACTTTTTAGCACGCATTGACAAATCATGTTTAAAATAAATGAAAGAGAGAACATTTTACGGCCAAATGTTTAATAACTGTGGCGGCGACTTCAGAAGCAGCTTTATTTTGAAAGTTTCTGTCGGAAGTTTATATATTTATGCTGTTCACTTGACGCGGGCTCCGGCGTCTCGTGCTGTCCAACGCTCTTTCCACCGTAACTCCTCAGTGGATTTGAGTGACACCACCTGCACTTCACTGACCACAACAGGTGAGAACACTCCTTTGTTTATATTGTTATTATTCCGGGAAAAACTAACTAAAATGACCTTAACTTACACAAATAACGTCGCATGTAGATGAAAAACCGTGTTTTCGGACTTTGCGTTACCGGGAGTCGAACACCTTGACTGGTAGGACAGACTGACAAGTTAGCAAACAAAGAGAGTCTAAATATACGAAGGATTTATTCAACGAGTTGTAATAGAACGAACAAATCTTTGAGTTTATCCATAAAGACAGTTTGGTTTAAAATGGTCTGGGAGCATGGGTAGAAAGCGCTGGTGAATCAATGGTCATTTTTAATACTTCAGGGGTAATTATCCCTACGCTGTCAAATATTTAACAGTTATGTCGGGTAAATTGTAAGCGAGCAGTACAACATTTTAAAAATGTAAATGTTTTCGAGTAAATTCGGCACATACGAACCCACTATATAAACCCTCATTTAAAGAATATCCGGACTCCCAGCACTTTTGCCACCAACACTAGGTGTATTTTGGTAGCGGAATAACAGGTAAAGCAGTTCAGGTGGTAATTGGGATGTAACTACAGATTTGTGGATTTGATGAATGCCGCATTGCAAGCAACGGCTTGTTTTTTTTTTCTTTTTTACAGGTATTTAAATTTGCTTTGATTACTTGATTGATTGTACTGGTTTGCTGATAAAGGAGGTTGGATTTGGTCCTAAATTGTCCGAATGTGATTGACCAGTGTTAGAAGGAAATTGTGCTCAAAAATACGCCACTAAGATTTTTTTAAAGACATCATAAAACCCCAATATCCTGCTTTTAAGAAGTCAGAACAAATGGCAAAAAAAGATCTTTCAATTGGTTATGCATAAAGTCCTTTTCAATGAATAATTGTAAATATTTTAAGACAGAACATTATACTGAATGAGTTATCATTGGCCTTCTGGTATTTGTGACACCTGTCACTCAGGGTCTCATCAGAAAGTCACCTATAGCCACCAAACCCTGCCAACTGCTACTCTATCCACTGACATTTAGACTAACAAGCCCATTTCGGACTCCTTGTTTACATTCTGGCTCATGTCAGTGAAGGACTCCGCAGTCGTTTACTGCATGGCTGGTTTTAGATCATGTGTCAGTGCAAAGACATGCATTGGCATCTGCTGCTGCTTGGCTGCAAGGCTGCATGATCACCTAGTAGATTGGAGGAATAACTGAACTATCTGTCTGCACCACACCTAGGCTAGAAGACAAGATTAGCTTACTCATTTTTTGACTTGCAAAGTTCACCCAGGGTGCAACATTGAATATGACTTCAAACTCAACCAAAAAAAACCAAAGACATGCAGCTGAATCTAATTATTTACAAAGAGGGTTTGTCATTGTCTGTTAAGATGTCAAGGAGAGTAAAAAAAGTTTTTGAGGTTTGCTAAACAAATTCATTTGGCTTTTTTGAATTTCAAAACTTCTGGAAGCTGTCTACTTTTGCCATTGCTTGCATAGTAACTACACAAAATGCTCATCAAGAGACAAGGCAAAAAGTGCAAACAGAGCACTATCTATAGCAAGATTCGGTTTCTTAGCTTCGTTGGGAGTCCTAATTGTGGTTTTGTTTTGCACAGAATATTGACTCCTGTTTTAATTGGAGGCTGTGTGACTCACTGAAACAGCCTGTTTGATGTTGCCTCAGTAGAAACAGTGGGACTGTTTTTACACGTCTGAGAACATTCTCCTGGTTATTTTGTGTCCCTGTGTTGAGAATTCAGGGAAATTGTTTTGAAGCAACAGTTAGCTCTGCCTCACATTTTTTTCTGAAAAGAAAAATACAGAACTTTTTTCAAAGACATAAACTGGCAGAATGCCAGACACGGCTTTGACTAAAGCGATGCTTCCTTAAAGTTGGAGGAATGTTATCAATAGACAGAAACCTTATTCCTGCTCAGGAAGAGTAGGAGATTAGCTTCACACTCCTGGGGTACTGAACTTCCTGAATCTCAGAAAACAAACAAAAGTTGGGTCAAGTTTAAGTCATGCCTATTAAAAAGGTTTTTTTTTTAAATTTCTTGTAGGGCATAACGCTTGGCATTCAGGCTTTTGAATGGGGCATATGACACAAGTAGTGTTTTAGTCAATTATCAGAAAATAAATGAACAAATTTTTGGTTATTATGTAAAATAAGAGACATTCACCAAATGTGAGATTTGCTGTTTATAACAGATATCTATCATTGCAAATTAAATTTCTGGGAGTTTTAAACTGTAGGTTTGATGAAGCAAGTTATTTAAATGTGTCAACACAGGCTTGATTCATCAGAAAAAGGCGGTTAACAGATTAAATGATAATATCGATATTATTAATAGCTTAATTGACAATGTAACCATAACATTAAATATAGACATAAAAAAAGGGGAACCTACTTCCAAAGGACAAGGCTTTGTCAAACTGCTAACAGTGATAAACTCCACAGGTTACCTTAAATTTGTTTTATAAAGAGCTGTACAGTGCCAAGAAATTTAGTAGGTAGGGACATTTTAGATTTGAAAAATGAACTTCTCACTGTTTAGACAAACCATGTAATACAGAACTTGTATCCAACTTGTAGAACTTGTATCTAAAGATGTGCAACAGTTGCTATTTTTCAGCCAATATATATGTTATGATATATCTGTAACAAGCTAATATTTGCAGATATATCCACTTGATTGATACATTGGTTAGGCTCTGTAGACCTTTTTCACTAAAGAAGTTTTGACATTTCACAGCAGAGGTGTAAATATTAAAATAAAGGTTTGCTGATTTCCATGTAGCTGCTTCAGGTTCATGGTCCTGATATTGCTCATGCTGGCTACATAAATTTGAATAAAAGAAATTATGTGCTGTGAAAAAGGAAAATAATTTCCTTAATAAATGCAACCAATCAGTGTCTTAAAACAAACAGACTTACAACATTTTCACATGATTAAAATTGTCTGAAATTGGCAAAATTATGGTTAACATCACAACTTTGTGATCAAAGACTTAGTGAGGAAAAGTACAACTTTGAGAAAGCGTTGAGTGCTAGCTTTTTTTCCAGCGGGGTCTTGTCAATATTCTGCAATATAGACACATTTCAGTCAATACCAAAGAAGTACTGTGGTTTGATACCAAGCCCTACACATTCATATGGTGTTAAGTCACAGTTATGGTAGTGATACCAAGAGGATCATCTTTTCATTGAAATATATTATTTAAATGATTGTAGACTTAAAGTGATTTATCTCTCTTTCTTTCTTTCTAGCATTCCCTTTGAAGTGTAATGGCATGTTTGGTTTCTCCTGCCTCCACCTGACAGAAACAGACTGTGCTCGTAGGCAAATAAACCTTCACTAGTCCTACTGTAACTCCAGATTTAAGATCACTTTCAAACAGTGGGCACTCTTTAAACATAATGGACCCTAACCACAACAACGAGAGGAAAAAGAGCCATTGGACCATTTTACTGAGAGCTCCTTCACTCTAGATGCTGCTGAACACTTGATTCACAGCATCATCCCATGGCTTGGACACAGCAGCTACCTGTGAAGTTGATGACAAATGTTTTCTGAAGTTGTTTGCCTGAAGAAGCATTGAAAAAACGAAAAAAAGCAACTTTGAGTGTCAACTGCATGCAGTTTGTGTGTCTGTGGTTTGGTCTTTAATCATGGGGAAAGAACAGGATCTGCTGGTGGCAGTGAAGAGTGGAGACCTCCTGCTGGCACACAAACTTCTTTCCAAAGTCAAGTGCAACAAAACCAGTGAGTATGACTCAAACAGAGGTCAGGGGATTCATGCTTTTGTGTTTTTTACTAAGCGATTTTGTGTTTGTTCTTTGCTCTGGGCCTGGGAATGTAATAGTTTCCACTGTGAAATAGAACTTAGCAGAGCTAGAGCTATTATGTTTAGTTATGCTGTTGGTACTTCTAAACAAAGTGCAGTTTCCATGTGATAACCACAGTATCAGGTTCAACTGTCGACCACAAAACCTAGCCCCCTCCAGCAGTCAGGTCGGGGACAATTTGAAACTAAGTGGATTCAAACTGCTGCACAACCCGAGCTAATCTCCTGAATGCAGACCCCTGCAGCTTGTGCCTCTTGCTGTGTGGGATGTGCAGGGCTTTCTTCTTTCAGAGTTCCTTATCTGTGTAGATTCCAAGTCAGGCGACAAGCAAGCTTGCTTCACAGTGAATTGTTGTAAATGACAGGGTTCTCCCTTATCCATGGCAGGGGAAAGTTAAGGCCAAGCAGGCTGTAAAGTTGAAGCCTCTCTTTGTCATGTTATCTGTTCTGGGCTTTCATCAGTGCAACTGGCTGCTCAGTGACAAGCTCTGGGAACAAAGCTGAGGCTGTCAAGAAAAAGCCTGTTACACACTTTACACTACGCAGACAGCGAGCGCTGCCTGGCAAAGAATATTAAAAATGATATTGTTGTTTTTGTACTGCTATATATTTCTGTTTTTTGGCAGCCAATGACTGCCAGACTGGCTGGGAAAACGTGGCTGGGGAAAGTGAATGACTAAGTAATGTTCTCTGTTGTTTAAAAAATACCATAAAGGTGCCCTTGAGCAAGGCACTCCATCCGTTTTAAAAGAACAACTTGCCAAATACAAACCGGCTGTACTTGGAAGCTCCCAGGTGAGAATTATTTTGTCCTCTATTGAAATATGTGTGACTGGGATATTTGTCAAAAAGACCTCAGTTTGCTTGTGTAATTGACTCAACAGGAAAACACAACAGTTGACTACATATTTATGGATAAAAATAAAGTAGTATATTTTATTGTAGATCTTTTTGGCTCATCTCTTTAGCACTTGCACGTCAACTGCACAAATATTGCTGAAATTTGAATGAGAGAGGTTGATTTGTGCACAGATTAACATAAAATAGCATTTGCCAGCATATGTCTGTCTTGAGCTCCCTCTATCCTATATGCGTCCACACGCTGCTTTCACCACTCCTGATTCTTGGTGACCCTGGCAAGTTGATGTAGTCATTTGTCACATGAGTCGAGTCCACAGCATCTGACAGCAGCACAGCTGGCACTGCAGCTGGCAATGAGGCCTCTGCAGATGACCTCCATTGTCTTCCCTTTGCAGAGCAACCCTGTCAATAAGCTCTGATTAATAAGTTAGTTGTGACCTGCTTTGAAAGGTTTTTAAAACCGGCCATTCCAAAAATAGTGTTAAGTACTACTAGCAGATTATTCAGCGTTCTAACATTCAAAATGACAGTAAGCATGTTAACATTTGCTAAATAACACTTAAACCAGTTTACAAATCTGCTTGTGTTGCTAGATAAAAAATGAGGGGATCATCAGATCCAACAGTGTTCCTTTTTTGGATCATATCCATTCAAGTTTTCATGGCATTTCAAATAGGTGCTGAGATATTTTACTGTGTATCAAAGAAATTGACAGACTGACATTGTTATTCCTAGTGCCATGGTACCATTAAAAACCCTAAAAAGCACAGTAGAACGGAGACCATTATGCACAAGGTAAAGACATACTTCTTGTCATAATTTTCACTAATACTTGTGAGTCAGCAATGGTAATAAGATTGTTTTTGTATCATTTGTAATTTTTTGATAATTCCCATATGAAACCCTTGTGATTAAGAGAAAGGATTTGGAGGCGAGCTACATCTGTTAAGAAAATCTAAATCAATTTATCTTTATTACAGTGCATTGAATCTAGCTTTCTAATATGATGTGCCAAGTACCAGCTCTAAAAAAGTCGGCTACTAAGGCTGGATATCCAGTGCTTTTTAATTTTCAAAGTTAACCTTAACTAGTTTGTATTAAATGCACACTTTAGTGTGCCTCATGAATAACAGAAACTTATCTTGTACATTAATCTGTCAAAAACTGTGAAAAAAAACTGTGTTGTTCCTCTGTTGCCTAGACTTTGGAGTGCTGTGTTTGGTATAAGCACATCAAAGCTGATAAAAGGCACAATAGTAGCACAAAAAAGAGCCTTTGCAATTTTTCAACAAAGGCAGCAGCCCATAATACAAAGGTGACCCACCTTTGAGTTAGACTGGCAGGGAAAATCTGGGTAACAAGATAGTATGAAGTATAAACCTTGTCCTCTTGCACTATTCTGTAGACAAACTATCAACTTTAAAATCAAGATATTTGATAATCTTACAGGCAGATTTTACTGTGTTTTAACCTTTATTTAGCCAGAAAGTCCATTGAGATTCAAATTAGATTCAAAAACCTGTTGAGACCTAGTTGCCAAAAAGTTTACTAAATACTTTGGTGCTTCCAGTAGGATAAGCTCCTTAATTGCATTCATTTATCATGATCCCAGCTCCCTTCCTGATGCAAGGCAAACTTAACATTTCTTCACCCACTTCTCATAGAAGTCTACAACAAAAAATAGCAAAAACAAAAAAAAAAAGCAAAACAGAACAAAAAAACAAAAGAAACAATAAAAAAAACCCAGAAAATCGGCAAAATGTTGAGTCTTGTTTGTTCTTAAAAATTTGTATAGCAAGATAGAACAAACTTATAGTGTCTAGTACTGGCATTATGGGAACTGTTGGATTCATATGAAAACAATAATATTTAGAGATGTCATGATTATATTCAAAGCTTTTTGTTACGTCATTGTGAACTTAAGTGAAATTATGATAACAAACACAACTTAAGTATAAGTGCAAAGCTTCTGGAAAGGTCAGGTGCCTTCTGAGCTGTTATAGTGATGTCAGGCAGGCATGTGAGACATTCCCAGGCTTCAGGACTAAGCCTTGGGCCGGGGCTGGGTGCAAATAAAGGGGGGAAGCACCTGCGCATGGACTGACCTCAGTAACTGGAGGGAGTGGCAGGGGGTCTCGAGGGGTCAAGGATTTATCAAGCCTGTGGTGAACAGACAAAAACAAATAACAAATATTATTAGAAGAGCATGCGTCTGGTCAGCTGGTCTGGCTGAATGGACAGGACTTACCTTGAGGGGACTCATTCGATTTCTATGTCTATGTGTATGCACTCATGAGTTGTTCCGGAATGTGACAGCTACGTAATACAAAACTGACACTAGAGTGACACTAGAAAATTAACTTATAGTGCAGTACAACATAACTATACTGTAAGTATTTATTTGGAGTTGAAGAAATAATGGGCTCTAATTTCATGATGCAGCGCAGGGTGGCGGAGCGTGGCGCACCCTGCGCAGTGGTAATTTCGTCCGGCACACCACCGTGCGCAGCCAATTTGGCAATTTGGTAGACCGGGCTGCGCCGAGATGGGTGTGGCAGCACACCAGGGTGAGATGTCGAAAGATTCAGCTTGGCGCAGTGACAATTTCGTGCCAAAACACTGTGCGGAAGGTGCGCTGAAAGCTCGCCAGATCCAACCTGGTCTATTCTCGGCGCAGGCAAAGCGCGCCTGGTGTAGTGGTAATTTGGCTGACAGGCGCGCAGTGCGCACAAGTCACCGAAACCTCACAGGCAGGTTTCCAGAGTGTCAGGTACATTTCAATGCAATAAACAATCACAGCAACCACTATTTAATGTAACCGTCTGAGCCAGCACATTACATACATTTGTATCTATATTAATTGTCCCGTCACATCTGATGTCAGATCAAAGACGTTTTTCACGCATAATGGAAACTCAACCTGACGGCAGCTGAAAGTGTGATGCCAACAACAACGAGTTCACATCTCTCAGCCAACCACAAACAGCCACGACATCCGATACGGAGTATATGTTCGGCTTCTCTCATCGGCTTCTCTCATCTCATGAATCTCATTCAAAGAGAAAAAAAGAGAGAAGAAAAAAAAGAAGAAAGAGAGAGACACTCGCTGAATAAATGTAAGACAGTCAGTGTCTTAAGGATTTACCTGTGATTGCCTATATTTTTCTGTTTTAATCTTTATTCTTAACGTGATCTAAAAAGATGGAGTACATTATTGCAAGG
>JAQMCX010000034.1:3731913-3747130 GCA_029814765.1 Acanthurus leucopareius
TCCCTGTATACTGACAAGCTGGAAAACACAGGGGAGCATTAAGAAAATGAAGAACCATGCTTCTCACTTACATCAAAACAGGGGGAAGGAGGAGAGTTAAGACTGGACTAACAATTATCAGAAGCTCAGTAATAACTGATGTTTACATATGTTATAACAATGAATTCTGACATGCTATTGCCTTTTTGGTGGTACATCATTAGGCATCCCAAATGAATAGTTTGAGATGTGTTTCTCAGTGACAAACCACAAGCCATTGTTGCACCTGACACTTGTTTTTGTTCCTGATGACCTGTTTTGGTCGGGCCCTTTTTTTTTCACTGATGTTGTATTATTTATCTCAGAATTTATGGACTTCTGCTCATTGAAATCCTTGAATTTAATTCAGTTAGCTCTTGCCAGGATTTAAAATTGGCTCTTCTCCCATTTCTGTTTTTTTTTTACTCTGAGGAGGTTCAGAGGTATTTGCGCACAGGTCTGATCTTGATTGGAGTGTTTTTTAAAGTCCTTTGCATGTTTTCGTGTTTACCCACCTGACACACATACTAAAAAAACATTCCTCTCATCTCACCTGAACGATGCTTTGGAACCATCTTGTCCTTCCCCTGTCTCCTCCTTCTCTTCTCTTTGTTTCCTTCCTATTTTGAGTGTTTCTTCACTCCTCATTTGACTATGTTCTCCACATCAAAGCACGGAGATCCCTTTCTGTCCAGGATGCTTCAGCTGTTATATGAAAGGTGCAAAGGGAGCAAAACTACAGCAATTCAGAGCATTGCTTATGTATCTGATAAGATTATCAAAACATAGCGTAATATGGTTTCTTTGCTTTTTGTGTCTTAACCATTGAAAACAACAGAAGGATTCCACACTGACACCCCTTCGGCTCTTGGCATTCATTAATTTTTGTTTACTCGGACATCGTAGGAAGACAAGCCTGTAATTTCCCTGTCACTGCAAGAAAGCACAAAGCTTGAGATTTACTTCACATCTGTTTGCACCAATTGCTAGGGGCGAGGTATGGGGGCACAAACACACTCGTAGAGTTAACATACTGGTAATTTAATTGATCCTGTTGTCAGAAGGAGCCCCCTACTACTTTTGTGTGAAGACTAAAAGAGGGAGGGAATGAAAAGCAGAAGAGAGAAGAGGGGGTTGACAGTTTTGTAGATACATAGTCAGACAGACAGCGAGTGAGTAGGATAGCATTGTGGGTGTGCTATGTGAGGAATGCCAACTCATGTTGTAACTAGAACTCCTCAAAGGCTCTGTTCTTTCCATACTGCTGGGACAGATTAGACCCCGTTTTGGCAAGCAGCCCAACGCCCAACCCCTCTATCTGTCTCATTATCAATGTGCCTTTTTGTGCCTTCAGGCTCTTGTTTTTATGCATGTCTTCAGCAGCAGCATATCTACTATAGGACAGAATATAAACTTCACAGTACAGTTGTTTAATGATTACAGCTGTACTCAGTTTGTGCACAATAATCTTGCCATTTGGTGGAGAATTTCTCCCAAGACCCCCTGCAGGGCTGTGAGTATGGCAGGGAAGCCTCAAGTGGGAATTGATCTCCTAACCATGGAAGTGGGAATTCCTTCTATTCTATTAAACTTGAGAAGATATTGCAGACATTCTTTGTAAAGTTCCTTAAATATTTTTGATTTGTCTCAGTGTAACGTATGTACATTTGAAATAATCAGCAACATGATTACCCTACAGGAATGCATTGCAATATTTATTCATTGTTTAAAATATCTGTGCTTTTGTTGAGATTTTCAAATTGTATACACAGAAAACCCTACTCCAGTGGAAATCAGAATACCTTTCCATTTTATGATTTTTCTGAGCTAAAAACCATCAATAAACCAAAAAAGATGGAATTGAATACTTAATCAGTGCTTCAGTGGAAACCCATTTAAATGCCATGAATAAAAAAAAAATGCTTTATATTCTCTTCTTCTCCATATGTTTTATATGAAATATTTGTTCAAAGCAGATGGTTGTCCACCCAGCATCTGCTTCTGCTAAAGGTTTCTGCCTCTTAAGAGGGAGTTTTTTTGTTGCTCATGGTGAAAACTGTTGGGTCTCTTTAAAAATATTATGAAGAGCACACACTAGGTCTGTTCTATATTGAAAAAAGGTCTTGAAATAATTTGTGTTACAATAAAATTGAATAGAATTTAATTGTTATTCTGGTAGTTTCTCAGCATTTTCCCTGCAAATTATTTTTGCAAAAACTGCTTTTATTCTTCTTCATTCTCATATGATGATGTAATTTTGTCCTTCCCACAAATTTTATACAGTTATAGTTAAAAGAGATCATCTATGAGAGATTGTTGATTATAAATTGGACATCATTTTACATAGATTTTTCCAACACCATAATTTCAATGGATAGCAAATAATAGTTTTTTACCAGGTGATTATCTGAGATACAGGTAGCAGCAACTTCACTAAAAAGAAGTCAGATGAACTGGTTAAACATGGCCAGTGTCAGTCACACAAGTTAATCCAACATGCTTTAAGAAGAAAACAAAGAAATGGACCAACCATGGTTACCTTAGAATAGGTATAGTTTTCCTCTATTCAAGTGTTCCAGTAAGCTGTGATGATGAGACAGCATCAACAAAATCAGGACCCTAAAACTGAAGTAGACAGAAGAAATTCAGCTACCATTCACTTTATTATTTATATGTGCTTTGCCCACTGTGGCATGTCAAAATGTCTTTTGTGAAAAAAGGCTTTTGTTTGACTGCTTGTACTTGTTGCTGATTTGAACCTTGTTGCAATAATGTTAAAAAACCTAGACAATTACTTTAGTCATTATGATTTTTCATAGCTGATTGAAATAATGGTCAAAAGTTGTGACAAACTAAAATTATCCCGTAACATGTTTTAAGTTTTGGTATTTTTGCTATCTATCATATTTGCTTTACCTTGCTTTGCATCCATTTTTATCCCAATGATTAGTTCTGGCCAAACATGTTTTATATGTAAAAAAAAAAAACCCCACAGAGACTCAGGTCACAGTTATTAAAACTTTATAAGAAAAACCTACAGAGATTCAGGTGATTTATGTTTTGTCAGTTAGCTAATCAGTTAACCAATCCTTACAGTCCTAATCTGTCATGTTGCTATCAAACACAGTCGCCAGTTATATCTGGAAAACTAATGCTGCTTTTCGCTCTATTTCTGTCTGTCTCCGTCCAAACAAACACAAACACACGCACACAGACACACAGGCACACAGGCGCACACACACACACACACACATCCACACACTTATGTGATTATCCACACGTAAGTGGGAGAAAACAATGAGAGAGATTGATTGCCATGAATGGTTCTGTATTCAGAGGCCTTGGCAATCAGGTTCCTGTGTGGGTCTCTTTGGTCAGTGGGGCCTTTACAGTAGATCTTTTCTGTAGGACGTCAAGTGATATTTAGCAGTGTGGAGTTTCCAGCATTCATTAAAGGCTGTAGATATAAGATGGAGGTAGATGTATGATATTTGAATCTGGAGGTCTAGTTGGATTTTCATTAATTTAGAAAGAGGCTTTATGGGTTAAGTGGAGTGTTGGGATGATGGCCAGACTCGATTGAAGTCAGATGATACTTAAAAAAGGTTTATGCATGTAGAAGAGTAAGTTAGTGTTATTGCAAGAAATGCTTGGACTTTACACCTTACATAAAAAGAAAAAAAAATTGATACAGCTGCGCCACCAGTGTAAACAATGGGCAGCTTCTGTGTCTGTCTATTGAGGTTCCAAGGA
The DNA here is from genome assembly GCA_029814765.1 of Acanthurus leucopareius. Taxonomy (NCBI): domain Eukaryota; kingdom Metazoa; phylum Chordata; class Actinopteri; order Acanthuriformes; family Acanthuridae; genus Acanthurus; species Acanthurus leucopareius. The sequence continues at coordinate 3,735,685 of JAQMCX010000034.1, forward strand.
ATACATTTCCGTGATGCAACTGCTGGGTCCAGTCTGTAAACTAATTTGACACTGGTATTCAATTGGAGACTTTGTGAACAGTGTAAAAGTTTTTAAAATCATATTGAATTGAATCTCCATCAAAATTTTTGTATTTTTACTTACGACAAAAGTAGAATCAGGACCAGTGAAAGAGAAAGGGTGAGTATGCTAAAGTATGCTCCCTCTCGGAGTACAGGGTGATCGAGTGGAACATGGGACAAGTAGCAGTCTGTGTGGTTCAAGGTGAGTGGGAAAAAAAAACAAAACTCATCCAGTCTTGCAAACTGACTAATGCTATTTTTTGCTGCTGTTGAAAAAGAAATGCACGTTTGTTTTATCCCGGCATGCTTGTGTTTTATGGTTGAGCTGTGATAAGATAGCAGTGTAACTGAGGTGGAATAGTATATTTCTGTGAGGCAGAATTATTTGTTTATGAATCATTTGGCTGTCATGAGGGTGTCTGACATGATGCGAGTAAGAAGGGTGAGGCAGCAATAGGTGAGGAAAGCTCTCCATCCTGTCTGGGCTGTCAGATTCTTTTTTGAAGGAGGGAATATGAGGAAAAGCGCAGCAAAAAAATCCCCACTGTGAAAACACATTGGGTCCTGCAGGAGTGGAGGGATTTCTGGAGAGCATTCTGATTAAAAGAAAAATATGTCACCAAATACTAATGGTCTTTTTCTATTCCCCCTCCTCTCCTTTCCCTCCATCTCTGTCTTCTCTCAGAGTTGCTGGGCTCCACCAAGAGACTCAACATCAACTACCAAGACTCAGATGGGTAAGAGGAGTGTGTGTACATGCTTGCGTGTGTCTGCCTGAGATATAAGCATGAAGTTGAGTCAAAAGTATGCAGTAAAGAGTCACTGTGTCTTGATTGACATGCAGATTGAAAAAAACGCAAAACCTGTGGTTTCCTTCTTTTTGTCTTCAGTCTTCACAGTGTGACTCATAACTAAATCACCTGCATGTTCTAACATAGTGTGCACTTCAGAGTTATTATCTCACCCATAGAAAATTACAGGGAGCTGAGTTTGTTTGGTTTAAAGCAAAAAATTGCCTACAATATAACTTAGGAATCTGTGTAAAGAAAAGTACCTGATTATATTTTGTTAGATTCAGAAGTACTCCTTTTACTTGAGTAACTTTTTTGAACAGTTTCAGAGTTTCAAAGAATCTTGTGAACTGCAGTTAAGCAGTTTTAGTTGACCATGTCTGAAGCCTTGAATCTTAACTACTGTTGCTAAACCTGTTAGTCTCTCTGTTCTTGCAAGGCAAAAATGCCATTTATTCAACTGGGTTAAGGCCAAGAATATAAACCACAATATCACTAGTTTTTGTCTATCTAGTTTAAATCAGTGAGCCCTTGGTTTTAGAAAGGTGTAGAAAAAGACAACTCTCTCATTTATAACTACTGACTAATTTCTGACTGAAATAACAAATGTTGCTAGCAGATTTTATCAGTTGTAACTTGCTCAGGGAAATGTTAGCACTATGAATTGGTTGAGAACTGCTTTGGTATCTGGGATTGTCTTGTACTGGGGGAAGTCTGCACAGAAGATGTTCTAATTGTGAATGAGGCTTTTCTTATATAACAACTCCAAATTCTCAAGTACTTAAGACTTAGGCTTTAGTAGCACTCTTACAAAACCTTTTGTACACATAGTGACACGTAGAAATCCAAAGCCTGGCAGACCTTTAGATCAAATTATGACTACTGAACTATGAGTTGACAGTTGCTTACCAGGGTATAAGTTCAGCTACTTTTTTACTCCTAATTGAGTAAATTTTAGTTGAAAGACCTGCTTCTATAATCAAATGTGGGACTATTTTCAGTACAATTATAGGCTGGTAGAGATTTGGTCCAAAAGCTACCAATGAGGTGTTGCTAATATTTTTCTCCATTTTTCCATCCTTGATGTCACTCACTTCTCAAGTATTTTTTGCAGAATTTTTTGTACAGTAACTGTATATTTGATGACAACTAAACCCCTCCTTGGATACTTGGTGTTACCAAGTAACAGTACTTTTCTTTCTTCTGCCCACTTGTGACTGCTTCAAATCTAACATCTCTTGATTGCAATTCTATTTTTTGTTTGTTGGCAGATACAACTTTATTCAAGGTGTTTAGTCTTTGTTCTTATTGATCTTTTTTATTCCAGATTTATCAAAGCAGGCCATCAGACATGTAATGAGTCTGCTGTACGTGTTTTAGGTGTTAGGTGTTTAGTGTGTGTGAGTGTTGACTTATCCAGCTACATGTGTCTACATGCAAGGTCAGTGCAGTGCATGGGAGGTGATACACAATAGGGGTGTTGAAATTAAACATATCCACCCATGATGGAGTGTGTGAGTGTGTGTCTGTGTCTGTGTGATAGGTGCAGAGGAAGGGGTTACCTGTGATATATGAGACCAATGCAAAGGGACTGAAATTGGGGGGGTTTGGAAACAGCCTCTTGTCACAGTCAACACTAGCCCGGAGTGCAAGACTGAGACAGCATGTGTGTGTCTACAGAAAGTAGCTGTGAGTGAGTCAGGATATGGACAAGGTATGTTCTGGCAGAAGAGTAGACAGATTGATAAATGTGTGTGTGTGGCTAAGGGATACGGAGGCCTAAACAAAAACACTGATAAGACAGAATCTTCACAGACTGAAGATCCCTCAGATTTCATACCAGCACAGACTGACATCTAAACCTGATAATCTCTAACTTATCTAGCCTCACAAAGTAACCCAAAGTGCATCCCCCATAGTTAGGCTTTCTTTGGGTTTGAGTCACTAAGCTTGATATTGGTGATCTGCATAAAGTATAAAGTAATTTTCAGCAAAGTATGTTATATAAAAGATTACTTACAAGTTGTAGAATTGAATAAGTTCAAATAATCTTATCTCTCTCTCACACACACACACACACACACACACATGCACACACACACGCACACATAAACTCTTTGTGGTTTTGGTGGAAGTTTTTTGCTGTTTCTTGACAAACAGCTTCACACAGTGACCTTGGGCTGAATTCGGGGATCTTGTTGTCATAGTAAAGTTTCCTGGGTTTGTACCATCAGTTCCTGCTATAGCTGATGCTACATAGAAGCATGGGGAAGCAGGGGAATGGAAAAAATTGATGTATGTTTTTTGTGTTGCATAGTCCCTATGCTGAGCTATTTGCGCTAAAGTGTAAGACTTTGCATGTAAGATAGGGAGGTATTGCTCCTCTTAATTCAGTTGTGGAAGTAATGAGTGTAATATAAAAAACATTTCGAAAATATTTGAACTTTTATTTGAATACATCAATTTTTTTCTCATTAAACATGTCAGTTAGAGCTTATTTCAACACTATTTTTTTTTTAAATCTTGGAATCATGTAATACCTAACAAGTTGTGATTGTATGCTAGAGTATTTGAACTGTTCAGCATTCATAGTATAGCATGTTAATCCACCCTGGGTGAAAACTGAAACTTCATGATACAACAAAGATGTTTGGATGATCTAATAGTGTAGTATCATCAGGTAGTTTTCCTCAAATTGTCAAAAATGATGTAAATTTTACTTCAAAGCATGATTGACCAGTGGCAAGAGGCAAGCAATGTATTTGTTTATTAGTAAATAAATATGCTGAAAGGTATGTTAAGGCCTTGTGTGTTTTGGTTAAAGAAAATAATTGAAACTCCACAGTGTTTCTTTTTAAAATTTGTATTTTGAAATTAGTTGAGAAAGCTGCAATAAGTTCTCTCTCCAAATGCATCAAGGCTGTTTTTTCCACTGGTGCTGTGGAGCTCAGGGCTTCTACCATGACTGCCTGAGGCTGCATGAAATCACCTCAAAGCCCTCTGTACTATAGTTGTTATTTCATCCCCACATGTTCCAGCTCGCACTTTGCTCATGTGTGCCTCAGAGGGTCACTTCCTCTTGAACACTCATTGTGCCTGTGTCGCCCCAAGCAACAGCAAAACTTGCCGCTAAGAATTTATGCCTTTAATTTCTCCCTCTGTGGAATATACGCGACCTGACAGACACCCATAGACAGACACACATTTCAACTCTAAAGCTTAGATGAATTCACATTCATCTATACACAAACACAGAAGATTCAGATCTCAGTCTACAGTTTTGATGTGGGAGCGCACACAACGCACTTCGATTCGTAGCTTATAGCTGTACTTACTGCATACACAGCATATACACACATACATATGCTCACCACACACACTCATCTTCTCATTCTGAAGTGTCGATGGATGGATGGGGAAGCACACTCATAAAACACACATAAATTCTTATCTCTGCAGTTTGTAATGGGATTGTACGCACACATACGCGCGCACACAGACACACACACACACACAAAACTTCACTCAGCTCAGTGTAGGGTTTCAGTGAGAGCGCAGACACACACAAATCATCTCAGTCTGGAGTTTTGAAAAGGACTCACCTGCTGTAAAGTCATCAGTATGATTGATTACCTGTCTCATCTCCTTGTCTTGTCCGCTTCTTGCTCTCCCTTGACCACCCCACCCCTCCTTCCCCTCCTTCTTCTTTCACAGCTTCTCAGCACTGCACCATGCTGCCCTGACGGGCACCACAGAACTCTTGTCTCTGCTGCTGGAGGCCCAGGCCACGGTGGATATTAAGGACATCAACGGTATCATGATGGCAGAACAGCTTTACCAACTATAACAGTGTCATTAGACAAACCCATAACTTAACAAAAAAAATTTTTTTCCAGGAAGTCAGTTGGGGTTAAATTGAGCCTGACACTTCCTTGAGAGCTTTCTGACACTCTCAGCTGAAAATAAGTTTGACCCATATGAATAAATATGATTCACTTTGAAGTTTGTCTGCCATGCAGTGAGAGAGGGGCTACAGCAAATATTTTCAAACTCTAAGCGGACCAGATACAGTATAATTTGTACGGGGTTGGCCGTTGCTGAGACCAGAAGCATATAGTGCTCAGATGTGACACTACTGAGGTCAGCTATAGATTTCTGAAGAGCTGCTTTAAACGTGGAATTTGCTTCTGGGCACTTCATGCCAGCTTGTCAGTCTTGGAATCCAGAGTCTCTTGCATGCTGAATGGTACACAGACTGGTGGCATCACATAGTGTAACATGACAGTCAAAGTCTACTCTGGACACGCTCTACAGACAAATTGTTCATGTGTGCCAGTCAGGATTTAGGAAGTTGTTTGTTTGTGGTCTTTTCAAGGTGTAGTTGGTGATAAAAAAAAATATAGGGTAAAACCAGCCTCAAACTTACATTGAGTACTCCAATGATTGAGTATTAGGTTTCCATAAAGTTAAATGACTTGTGAGGCAGATCAGAGAAAAAGAATAGTAAAAGTAAAATCTTTGAATACGTACTACGTACTTTCTGCCACTGGAGATCTCTCAATTAAAAATAATGTTAACAGAATATGTAGTGTGATCATGTTGTGAATAAGTCTGGAATCAAGACATTTGTTAATTTTATTGTTAACAGTCACTGTTACAGATGAAAATCTATCTTACTGACTCAGCAGAAATGTTCACAGGCAAGGTTATGTCTTTAGGTTTTATACACATTATGTTTAGTCATGTTTTCAGACTTCCTTTTTCACTCTCTGGCATTGTCCTGAAATTTAGCGACAGGCGACAACATGAAATCCTCCAATTACTTTGAATAAAATCACGTTTTTTTCCCTGATGTGGAACATCATTGGAAAGATTTTAAATCAGTAAGTGTAAGTTCACAACCTAACAAAGTATATAACAAAGATAGTTGTTCACTGAAATTTTAATGTAGATGTATTACATTAAATTTTATAGTTGAAGTCCTTAATATGAATAAAAAACAAAAACAATTCTATACTATTCATTAGGCAGTTTGATAATTTGTTTTGTTAGACCCCTTCCTGCTTGGTTAAGCTGGACAGACTTTCTGTTAAAAATTCCAATCCTTGTTTGGGATAACCCTGATGACATTACTATGACATAATCAGAGTTATATTCTTAGCCATGACAAAGCTCCTCTTGAGCCACAGTGACTTTAACACTGTTTTCACATCCTGAGTAGTACTTCCTACGACAAGTAAATTGACTATGACATGTAAAATCAGTAATGCTTCTATACAGCACATCTTTGCTGCCTCTTCCATCTAATCTCATCCCCTGCTCATGTTTCTGTCTCTAGGCATGCGTCCCCTCCACTACGCAGCATGGCAGGGTAAAGCAGACTCTGTTTTATTGTTGCTGAGAGCCGGAGCTTCACTCAACTACTCCTCCAATGATGGACAGATACCATTACATCTCTCTGCTCAGTATGGACACTATGAGGTGGTGAGTATACACACACACATACACGCACACACAAGGACACCTCAGTCACCAAAGACAAAGTTCCAAGGCATTACCAGTCCTCTCATTTCACTGAAATCTACCCCCTTTGTGAGTCAGCCGGTATTGGTCACCAACAATACCAGTAGAACCATTAATGCCATGACAGAGGTTTTCACAAGAGTCTACAGGCAGTGAAGCCACACATTCCTTTAGCCTCTTCCGTTTGTGTCCTGGAATGTCTTAATAGATAGATATTAATATCAATGTCACACATACACATATACACACACACCTTTCGCTGTCATGTAACCCATTTCAGACTCTGACCTCCTCACTACAACATCTTCAAACACAATACTGAAAATCCTTAACAGAGAATACACTGGGGCTATCAGATGTTCCTCCATTTTGATCAGAGACAAAACATCAACGCAACGCACACACACAAAAATGTGTCAATGAATGGCATGAGAGTGCATGTGCATAATACATGAGATGATATCACTTACTTTATCCTTTCTCCCTTTTTCTCTCAGTCTGAGATGTTGCTGCAGCACCAGTCTAATCCCTGTCTGATGAATAAGGCGAAGAAAACTCCTTTAGATCTTGCCTGCGAGTTTGGGAGACTGAAAGTATGAAAAAATTTGTGGGTAGTTATATAACCAACATGTCTATGAGTATTAATCTTTTATTAGAAATAGGTATGTTTGTCACATAATTGAGTGTTTAACACAGAATGATGTGTTCTTTCATGATTTGATTAACTCTGGCCCTTAAGATGACATGATTGTACTGAGATATTTCATCCTGTCCTCATAACTGTCATTAGTAGTGTCATAAATACAAAAAGTTCAATACAAGTCTTTTAAAGTGAGGGGCAAGATGCGCTACGCAACCTTATTCAATTTACAACACACAAATTGGTATTGATAAAAGAATGCATGTTAAGAAGATGCATATCTTACACATATTTCAAGCCAGGTGGACACATGGTTTTCTTTTTTGAGGCAGGTGTGATATACAAAGATAAAGTGGACGATGAGTAATAAGGCAAATGATCAAATGTCGTACATGTCATTATCATTAGGGTTGTTGTAGCAATTTCACTGAGCAATTAAACTATGCTGGTTAAAGTCACAATAAAAAATAATTTGAATGAATAATTTGAATGAATTTTATAAATTAAATACTTTGAGTCTGAAAGTATTTTTATATTTTACATTTTATGCATTTTTAAAAAAAAATCTATCTTACTCTTGCTGGTTTCTCCAACATCACCATCCCAGCTTTAAGAAATTTGATCTAAGGACATCAGTCAAACACTTTGTTTGAAAACAAGCTTTTATGCCCTCCATCCTCTTTAATTTGGCAGGAATGGACATTTCTTGTGATTTTGCTAGGCTTGCTGACTGTTTTAAATGGCTTGAACGATGAGACGCACTCATGCTATTTTAAAGTTATTACTTAGTGATGGCATGTACCAGGTGCTTCACTAAAAATGTTTTATCTGCCAAGGACTCACCTGTTGCTTCTGCTCAAGCTGGCTTTCCCTCCTCTCCTTTGTCTATTCATTGTGACAGCTATCCCTTCCTGACCCTTTCATGATGCTCCAGCTCAGCAGCAGTGATTCAGCCTGGAAATATTCAAGACATATTAGTTGGTTTGCTTCTCACACTGATCGTGCCTTTCAAGCTGGGGTTTTTTGGGGGTTTTTTTCTTGGTACTGAGTTTTCTTACTCACCTCTGGCTCAGACTTTCTTTCTGCTTTGTCAGGTTGAATCCTTTTGAGTATTCATAAATTTTCAATAGTGATCTGGATTAAGGAAGCAAATATTAAACATCAGATTATGGGATTCGATTGAGGTTATCTTTATCAACTTGCAAGACCTGTTTATATTGACTAGCAGCCATATTTATAGGGACAGCATGCTTACCTCAACAACCCAGCTTTATTCTAGCATTACTTCATAGCTATCATTACTCGATAGGCACATTAGGTCATGATTTGATTCATGATTGAGGATGATGTAATACACTGGGAACCATGAACTGTCTGTACCAAACTTTGTGTCAATCTAATCTGTAGATGTTAGAATATTTCAATATTTCATAAATGAAATGACTGACCTGTTGTTGACAGAGAAGAAGTCTGGGTACCCAACATTTTTAGGATTGATCTTCTGGGTCCCATCAATACATCCCAAATTTCATGGGAATCCATCCAACAGTTGTTGAGCTGTTCACCCGAGAAACTGAGAGACTAAACCTCTATGTACAGATTTTCTTTATTCATATAGTCTTTCTAATCCAATTATCTGCATGTGAAAACTCTCCCTCTTTGGCCTTTTTGGAAGAGGGTGATTTATGTCAAACATGAACCACGGCTTAGATGAAGTGGCCCAGCTAAATTAAGCTTGTTTGAGCGAAGGAAAATAGGCTTCAGTGGCTCTATTTGAAATCACACACACTTTAATGTTAAAGGGATTGCACATTGCACTGTGTTTTACTGTTTCTCTGACACATCACTGGGTAAGCCTGGCTGTGAAATGTATGGCTGGCCTTGTAATTCAGAATTAGACATGCTAAACACACACATACAAACACACACTGCCTCTCTCTCTCTCTATGCCTGTTAAATGTGTTTTTGTCTGGTCTGAGTTTGCAGTTTAGCTGTGACAGAATAGTGGCTTTGGATTGTTTTTGTGACTTTGTGAGTTACTGTATGTGATTGGAGGCTGTGGTGTCTTTAGAGAGCTACCAGGGAGTGGATAAGCCAATACATGTACTAGCTTGACCACATGTATTGGTCACTATGTATATTATTTCAATTCAAATATTTTTATCACACAACCTTAACTTGAATGGCTTTGCATATGTTTTAAAATATTACTAATGCTGTAATTCTTGCCCTGATTCTGCCACTCATCTGTTCTCAAAACCCACAATTTGTATTCACTTTGATGTTTCTGATTTCTCTAGGTGGCTCAGTTGCTCTTAAGCAGCAACATGGTAGCAGTGCTGTTAGAAGGGGAAGGAGGGCAAGACAGCATTGACCCTCCAGCAACCACCCCTCTCCACCTGGCAGCAAGAAATGGACACAAAGACATCATCAAGTAAGATCACAGCCTAGAGTACTGAAATATACAGTAATAGAATTCTATCAAGTCTATTTATGCTCTTTCATCTTTCCTGCAGCTTCTGTACTACAGCTACTGCTTTAATACAGCTGCTTACTACTGCTACTGTCACTGTTGATATACTCTATTATATTCTAATGATATATAATAATGTTTTTACTGCTAGTACTGTAACTGCTATTCCTCCCACATGTACTGTAATACTACTATTACAGCTGCTGCTGTAACTTTTATTTCTTCCAGAGCAGCTACAACTAATGCCTCTGTTGCCAGTGCTGTTACCACTATTTTTATTACTGAGCTGTCAGTATTACTAGACATGTATCTAAACAACAAATACTACTACCACTAACACTGGTACTACAATTACAACTATTACCACTAATACTACTATTATTAGAGCTAGAACCTCTACTACTGCTACCACTTTTACTATTGTTGGCACCACAACTAATGTCATAATAAAAATAATGACAACTCTTACATCTGTAACAGCTATCCTTCTACCAATCTTGGGACAATTTGGGTCCAATTCATTCAGTCATTTTAAAGTAAGTAGTTGGATTGACTGGGCAGATCTGGGTGTTTCAAAGAAAATCCGCAGCGGACATGCACCAGACAAGTTAAACTACAATCAGCTTTTGGAAGAACACATCCTGATGTCACACTTCAGTGGCCAATCAGCTGATTGGCTGATCAAACAGAGCAGAGCTGAACAACCCTGTCATAAAGGAGTACTGACATTTGCATTTGTAAATAGGCTGACACTCCCACACCTCCGCACAAGCTTGCAGTGATCAACATAACCTGTGGTTTGGTCTGGAACAACACTTATTACTGCTTTACTGGCACTTTAACTGCAACTAGTTGTACTACAACAAAATAATCTATTTTTACTAATAGACCCTCTGTCTCTTCTAAGGCTGTCAGTGGTTCCTGCTACTGTGCTACCACTACTACAGCTACTACCAGTACTGGTGCTACTACTGATACATTTACTACAGTTCCATGACTATCATTATTTGCGCTGCTACTATCAGTCCACTACACTACACTGGTACTACACACAAAACCACAGACATTTCAGTCCTGAATTCATACCTCCATGTGCTAAACATTTCCCTCAGGTATTTCCAAAAAGCTTTACCTTGAACAAGCTCCACATTTTACAAGAAAAGATTCTATGCTGCAATGATGTTTAATCCCAATAACTTGACACTTTTGAGATAACCCAAAGTGGCTTGATGTGTTTTTTTATGCCAGCATATCTGTGTAAATATGTATGTGCTTAGCCAGGTTACTCCACCCTGCCTCTCAGACATGCTGCAAATGATTCCCATCCTAAATGTTCTGATACGGTCTCCATCCTCCTCTCTGAATATCAAACATGGAGGAGAAAAGACAAGCTTTCAGCACAAACAGAAATAAAAAATCCATGGCATTAGCATAGGAGTTTATTCAGAGTTTACTCAGCTGAATTTGGCTGTGATCTCTCACTAAGGGATTTATGTCTCTTCAAAGAGTGCTATACTTACACAGCAGACGTCTTATGGTACCTACTTTATGTATAGCTGGAGAAACTTTCTATGTTGGGTTAGAAACACACAAACTGCTGCAAACATTTGCACACAGAAAACCAGGAAATGATTTTATCTTAAGGTGCATAAATTCTGAAGAGTGAATTAAGTATTATATATGTATACACACTGGAAAGATAGCAGTAATTAGTATTACTAGTGATTTTGAAAAAAATACTCCCAAAAATTCTGTCATTTGGATTACAGTGAAATCTGATTGCCAGACTAGTAGGAGACCCTAGACTTTGCCCTGTGTGCTGTTTATTTTGAGAATGTGAGAGTGAATCAACAGCTTACTAAAATCTAAGCTAATGACAGTGTTGTGGAAATTTTCCAAGTCTGCCTATAGGGAGTCAATGAACAAGACTGGAAAGGTAGCATGCACCAAGTGTTTA
>JAQMCX010000034.1:3752088-3764337 GCA_029814765.1 Acanthurus leucopareius
TACTAATTGGTTCCTAAGTTGACTTTTAAGTTTATTTATTTTCTTTGCTGTTATTTTTCTTCCTTCCCCTGCATTCCACACTTGCATGTTTAAACTGCTTTTGTATGTACATGTCTTGTTTTATAACCTAATTCTTTATTATTTATGTATACTTGGCACACTTAACAGTTAAATCCTTCATGCATATGTATTTGCATAAATAAAAATAAGGTATAGCGTAACCTCACCTGAAAATGTTTTGTTATTGTTATTCATGCCAACCTTTATACGGAGTCATGTGTCCTAGGTTTTTTTTTTTGGTTTTTTTTTGGGGGGGGGTGTCATGTACCATTTAAAAAAGAAAAAAAAGTGGAAATATGCATTGTAAACATCTTGTCATTTTGTCATTATGTGCTCATATATTTCCAAATAAAAATCACTCTGCAAAAAAAAGAATGTATCTTGACACTTGTACACAAACAGAAGCTGTCATGCTGGCATACATGATCACTGGAGGGTTCAGCATGCTTTTAAATCATCTAATTTAATCCCTGTAAATGAAAAGAATATGATCCCTATGCTTGTTTTGCAGCTGTATAGCCATTGACATTCAAATAGTGGTACGGGTGTAGTGAGGGGTCCAATAACTTCAACAGACATAAATACACACATACAAAATAAAACACTGCATTTCTAGGTCCTGAACAAGTCAGACAACACGCACAGACACACGGACACACACACATAGCCAAACATGCATAGATACAGAGAAACACAAAATGTAGATACTCAGGCACACACAAACACTCAAAAGTAGATATCCACAGACACACACACAGCTAAATATTCACAGACGTGCGTGCGTGCACACACACACACACACACACACACACACACACACACACACACAAACATTAATAGGATTACTATGGCCAGATTGCAAAGTGTCAGCTCAGTGCTAAAGCTCTCACAGTCTACACTGGAATACTGTGTGTGTGTATGTATTTGTGCGTGTGTCTGCTCATGCTTGAGGGAGAAGAGACAAGAGAAAGAGAGTTTGACTTTAAGTCAGTGACAGGCTCTTTGCTTATGAGGCAAACTCAGCAGTGTGTGTGTTCGTGGGTGTGTGTATATGTGTGTGTGCTTGAGCTCTGTGATAATGTCAATGATGTCAGCAACCATGGACCAACAACACACAAAGGAAAAGTAAGCCCTCTCAGCGTTGCTGGTGATCTTACACACCCATTCAGCAGCCTGTTATGTAACACCAGAAGAGATTTATAGTGAATTTGCCCTTTTAAAGCTGTTGTTCTATATACCAGTCTCTCCAATCAATGAACAGGAATACTTGATAAAGTTCATAGAGTCATCACCAGACTTCAAAAAGATTTTTTTTTTTTTGCAGTCAGCAAGTTCCTGTACCATGCAGTTTAAACTCACAAGCACATATGCATGTACATGAACTTCTTTCCCTCACTCATTCATTCATGCAAGCCTCAACCCATACCTGTCTCCCTGACTCTAGGAGGCACTCTCTCACGCCAAGCGTCTAAACCATGCCAACGACAAAACTTTGCATCCAGAGCTCCTCCCTCAAGCCACGGCCCCGGCACTCAAACTGACAACTCGTACACCCTCGGCTATGATCCCACAGGTACACACACACACACACACACACACACACACACTACCACAAAGAAGCACAAATTGACCACAAAGAAATGCAAAATGACCCAGAAAAAACTGTGTATCTTAAAAAATATGCAAAACAGTAACAAAGAGTCACAAATTGTCATCAAAGAGACTCAAAACCACCACAAAAACTAACATAACAACCACAAAGAGACAAAACAATCACGAATAACACAGCACACACATGTTGTAGTTTTTCTGTCTCTTTTATTCTGGGGCTCTTGCTGCAGTATGGGAGGGTGGGAGGCCTTTTACATATCTGTGCCTAGGGGCCCATTGTTTCATCCTCCATCCGTGTGTCCAGGTTTCACATTTCCCTCCTCTCGATCAGTTTTCTGGTGCTCAGTGTCACCCTGGTAGGTCCTCTCCCAGCTACAGTATTTGGGGTGTACAGTGAGTGTGTGTCTAAAGGGTGTGTGTATTTGTTAGGTGTTCCACCTGACAGTCAGCTCTCAGCCCCAGCTAGTCCCGCTAGCCCCACCCAGGACATTTGGGTTCTCAGGAGCTCTCCCACTGGTAAGGGTGCGTGGTCCCAGACCCCCGCCACCCCTCAGACCCTGTGTGATCCCATAGACCAGATCCCATCCCAGCCGTTCTGATAAACTGTGCCTCTTGAAAGAAGCTTATTCCCATCTTTATCCCTTTATATCCCAAAGTCTTGACCTTACCATGCCACCCTGTAAATCCCATGCACCCCTACTGCCATCCACAACCTCAATAATCCAATAACCAAAACTATAGAATTCTCACAGCAGGGCTTAATTTTAAGTGATCAGCATTTTTTCAGAGCCTCTGTGGTACTGTAATACTCCTGACTGGTGTCTCAGGTTTTTTCAGCTTGCTAGCACAATTATCTCAACACTGAGAGCATGTACAGCAAAAATTTAAAAATTTTAAAAAACAACTATCTTAACAAGTCATTTCAACTAGTCTTAAGTTTTGAAATTTGTTATTTTGTTCTTCATGGGCAAAGTTAATGTCTGTTGTGTTTGCTGTTATTTCTTAAATTACGCAAAGTTTACTTTTTTTAAAATAAGTTTGATGTTTTAGTAAATACAATTAGTTGCCTTTTTTAAGTTAGATGAAAGGACTGACAGCAGTTGACAGGCACACTGTATCCTGTGTTGAATTCATATACAAACAGAAACATATACACAGCAATTTGTGTTTTTAATGGGGTTGAGTGCTGTTCTAACTTTTGATAGAATAGATGAATTATTGTTTGCCAATTAATGTTACGAGATGAATGCCTATTATTGAACTTTTGACAAAGCCAGACTAGCTGTTTCCTTCTGCTCCAAGTCTTTGTGCTAAGTTCAACAAAACTAAGCTAAGCACTTCCCAGCCTCCATACTTACACACAGACATACAAGTGGTTTTAAGTTTAATTCTTGGAAGGAGAGCAAAGAAGTGTATTTCCTAACATGTCTAAATAGTTCATTAGAGGTGAATAAAAACTTGATAATGACTTGTTACTAATAGTTTTTTGTTTTGTTTTGTTTTTGGCAGTGCAGTCCAACAGCATACCTTTATCTGCAAATTACACCCTGCAAACTTGCTTTCTTCTCCCCTCTGCAAGTCTCGTTTAACACTGCAATCTTTCACTTTGTGTTCTGTTTTTGTTTTTTTCCCTGTTTTTATTTCTTTCTCAGGGGACAGAAACAGTGTTGGCAGTGCTGGCAGTGTGGGCAGCAGCCGCAGTGCTGGTAGTGGCCAGAGTTCAGAGAGCGGCCATAAACAGAATGGGATTCCAAATCGCCATAACCCTGACACTGGCAAGGTTAGATCTGCTCAGAGAGTCCAGTGACATTATATGTAACAAGCTAAGCATATCTACTGTACTGCAAACTGTATGTAGACCATTCCACATTATAAATTTGCATCTTGATCCCTTATTACTCTTTAACAACTTTTCATACCAATGCAGTTTATAAATTCTTAACATTACAGGAAAACAGCTGGTAATTCCATAAAGCATAAGACAATTCTAACCCATGTTTCAATGGAATATACATTTTAACACAAGATGATCTGACTTGCCAAGTCAAATTCCAGCAGTGCATCTCAGTAATTTCTTCAATTCTTTCCCTTCATGTTTGTTTTATGTGCAGCTGGCGCCCCCTGCTGCTGGATCAGGAGACCGTCTCCATATTACTGCAACAGACCACAGCAAACAGGCAGAAGGAACCACAGGTTAGTCAGTGAACAGAACATCTCCTGTCTGCTTCTCTATGATTAGTAACGGTTCTGTTTATTCTAATAATAATAAGTTTTTTTTTTGCTCTGCTCCAATGAAAAAAAATCTCAGCTTTTTAATTAAAAAAGTAGAATAGAAGTTTGAATGACAGACAGAGTAATATTACAAGAATACAGTCACAAAAGTCACAAGTTTGCTCTGTGTTTATACCCTGCCAGTGCAGGAAAAACAAGTTACAGGGTAAACCCAACTAAAATCACTTTATTCCCTGAGAGATGCATACATTGTTACGACTCATTTCTATAGCATCTATCAGAGTAAACAGCATCAAAGCCCTAGACAGTATTGCAGGTTTTAAAAATGGCTTTACCCACTCATACCAGAGGAATGCCATTTGAGATAATGGAGTGGTAGTGCATTGGTTCTGCAGATTGAGCTGTTATTGCATTCAGTCTGAAAGGAAATGAGATAAAAGGAGGGAGAGAAGTTTGCAGCACCTGGCCACAGAAACCAACCACACAAGTTACCCTTAACCACACAACCCATAAAACCACCTGAACTAATCCGAAAACAAAATCTAAAAGCATGGCAAATGTGTCTTTGTGTGTGCACACTGTTAGGTATAAACAACAGGTATAGAAAAATCACATAAAAGTGCTCCTTTTTGTAGCTCCTCTCTGGAATTAAGCATTTTCTGCCGAGAAAGGTTTTTGAAAATATATAGGAGTGACATGCAAGATGAAGCAAAGAATCTCTGTTGACCTCAGGCTACAGAAAAAAAAGGTTGGAGTGAAGGAGAAGAGAAATGAATTGGAGGGAGGGGTTAGACGGAGGAGACAGTAACAGAAGCAGACTAAAACATATTTATGAAATGAAGGAGACAGAGGACGAGAACAGGGAGAGCACAGATTTTTGGACTAAATATTAAAAAAAAAAACAAGGATAGGCAGAAATAAGGATGAAGTGCCAAACATCAGGAGCTCTGCTGCTCTTTTTCCTCCTGAAGGGCAAGAAATCGTGAACGGATCTGATGGGATGTTTGTGGTTTTGTCAGTGCTGCAGGGGATGAAGCAGCTCCGTTAGTAGACTGAGTTAAATGTGACTGGAGGAGTCTGCTCACCTCAGTGTTTATACATTGAGACTGAGATGTTTAGACAGTCTGGATAAAAAAAGAAAAAAACTCTTTTTATAGATTGATACTTTTCGTAAGTTGTATTTTTATTACTAGGACAAAATTTCAACATCACTCCTATTTTTTGCTGTTTTTATAAAATCTAATGTTTCTCAGGTGCAAAAGAAATGTCTGTAGGAAATGTTAAGCACTTTTTGGGGTTATATTTTAGACCTTTATTGATATATGATATTGATTCAAATACTGTTTTTTGGACTGTACACACTGATTTTATTTGGGCCTTGTGAAGAACGGCCTTCTTCTCAATCCAAAGTCAATAAAGTTTTGCTTCTTGCCCTGAGGCCAAATACCTCTCCACTAGGTGTTATTTTCCTCTCTGAAGAGACCAGGCCTCTGGCCTTTATGACAAAGCAGAGAAAAATAGAACTCGAGAACAAAGCAAGTAAAGATACAAAGAAAAGTAGCACAGAAGAAATGTGTCATGACTCAGATTAAACATACTAAATTGTTATCTGACCTTCTGGATTAACAACAGTAATGTTTCAAAATTTGGGAAAATACCAGACCTGTTTTCTCTCTAATTGTTCGATAAGAAGATGAACATCACTCTCAGGTCTGTGTGTAAGTAGAGAGGTGGTGTCAAGACCTGGTTAGCTTAGCTTAGCATAAAAACTGGATGCAGGAAAACAGCCTGGCATGACAATTCTTGTGCACAAGTCTCAAGTCAAGTCTGTACACAAACAGAAATGTATAAACAACACTATATGGTCCGGTTTCAATGCTAAAACTATTTTTAGTCAGAAACTGTCCATCCCCTGAATGTGGTTAGATGTTGCTCTTTCACCTACATCAAGTCAAGTTAAGTGGATTTTATTTTTATGGCACAAATCACAACATTTGTTGTTGTCTCAAGACTCTTAACATATAAAGCAGGGCAAGATTACACAATATAATTTACCAGTACAACCAAGAGCAATTCTCAAAATGAGCAAGCACTTGGTGACAGTGACAAGGAAAAAAACAGCATGACTCCAAGCTCGATTATAACGCAGAGACACGAGAGTGGTATCCATCTCTTCTTGTAACTCTTGGAAAGAAAGAACATAAGTACATGCCCCAGATGTACACCTGTGCCATGAATAAAAGCTGAAAAATATATGTCGTCCTTTTTAATATTTTCTCTAAGAAACAGTTCACTCAAATAATAAGAGAACATATATTCTAACTAAGGTAATGAAGGTAGCTTACAATTCTCTTAAGGTTGGGGAAAATATCTCATCCATTATAAATAAAAACCCAAATTAGATGAATAACCTTGTTTTTTGTATAGTCTTGTTGCTTGTATTTCTCCTTTTTAATGTTGCTTTTCTATCTCATTAATCACTTACCCTAACTTTTTAAAGTTATCTGTGTGTTCACAAAGGTGTTCTTTAAGTAAAAGTTGTGTAAAATGTGATAATTGAGACAGATGGATCTGTCAGGAAAAATGACTACAAGAGCAGAAAGAAAACAGGTCTGTGATTAAAAAAGCTCGCCTCGAGCACAAGAAAGGCGAAGACGGAGAAAGTGTGAGGAAAGGTTGCATTCCTTAGAGATCTATGGTAATGAGCATAATCCAAACATATTAAAAAAGGAAGCACATCTTATGTTTTCAAATCAAGGAGAATGAAATAATCGCATTTCACTTGTCAGATGAACATTTTGGGGCTCTGTGTTGAAACATGTATTCAAGTTTCTAAGATGATGTGAGCCAGATAAACAAGTGAAGTGTTAGTATTTTATCCTCCTTGGCTTGAAAACTCAAGATATGCTGCCTTTTTTATTTTTTCCAATATGCTCACTGGATTCATGGTTAAGCATATTTCAGTCCTTGGTGATGTTTCATGATTGACAGCTAAGTTATTTCTTTGTTTAGGGGTTAGTTGGGTTTTCAGATCAGGTATGTAACACACCTTTACTCACCTGGAGAGACCAAACAACAACTCATCTTATCCAGACAGCTGCACAAAGAGGACTTGATTGAACATGACTTACTCGACTGAGTTTGATTTGGATGAGATTATTTCCGACTTATTTGACAACTGAACAAATTTGTATAATTTTCAGGGTTGGTTAACATTCAGTGTCAACACACTTACATGAAACTTGTTCCTGCTGAGTCTTTGTCCTGTCTTTGTCTAGGTGGGTCTTGTTTGCAAACCCCCCAATAAAACAAAGTGGAGGTTGTCATCTTGTAAAATTGATCATGTGTGTTTTCCAGGTGGGTCCCGTCGGCAGGTCAATGGCACTCCTCAGACAGGCTTTGTGAGGCCACAACAGCTTCTGGAGGGCAAGGTGAGCCATGTACTAGGAATGGTTGTGGTGTGTGAGTGTGTGAGTGAGGAAGGGGGGTAGAGAAGTCTCAATAATATTCCCCCTCTCTGTTCTTAGGACTCTGAGGCCATCTATCAGTGGCTGTGTGAATTCCAGTTGGAGCAGTACACATCCAACTTCATCAGCTCAGGATATGATGTACCCACCATCAGCAGGATGACCCCTGAGGTGTGTGTGTGTGAGAGTGTGTGTGTGTTTCAATTATCATTTTTATAACATAAACAAACAGTATTTAGTAAATATATATATTAATACAATTGAGACAAAAAATTTAGAGATGGATAGCACTAAAAGACAGAATCATGGTTTGGTTTCTCTATTAAAGTATATTTAACAAGCCATCATAACTGATTTTCATATATTTTTTTAACTAAATTAATTAATTTAAGTTTTCTCTTTAGCTTGGCTTCACATTAGTATGAAAATTGCCTCACACAGTATCACCGTGTGGAAAAAAATGATATGATTTATTTGACTCGCATATGTGTATATAAAACACACCCAAGAAATATAGATACATATGTATGAGAGTGTGGAATACTGTAATATGTGTTATGTAATATGCAGATTAGCAGAATATCGATGTCAAAAATACATTATTTATTACAACATGTGATATATTAACATATATTACAACATGTTAAATAGGGGTGAATTAAAATATTGTATATTGACTGAAACATGCTGCATACAGATCATCTCAATGTTTTTTGATGTCCTAATATAGACCCATAAAGGTTCATGTTGTTTACATGTTTTCTCCAATTGTTTTGCTTTAAGTATTACTGCTGTGTTCTTTCCATAAAATTAGACTGTGTTGGCGTGACTATCATAAATAAACATATTGATATTAATTCTACTGTAAAGGACTATAACCAGTATTGGAAGTATGAAATGTTGTCTGGTTCTAAGTTGTTTATTCAACGGTTGTTTACATGTATTTTTCTCCAGGATCTGACAGCTATTGGAGTGACCAAACCAGGCCATCGAAAGAAGATCTCGATGGAGATTGGCAAGCTGAGCATCCCTGAGTGGCTGCCTGATTACATTCCTGTGAGGAAACATCTTTCATGTCCCATTTGCATATTATAACATTTGTAAAATGCAGCTAACCTTAGTTTTCTTTTGATACTTTGAGCAATTGGTGGTTAAACTTGTGCCATTATAAATGCAGTTATAAATGATACATAAAATCAACACAGCACAACATCTAAGATGACCAACACAGCACAACATCTAAGATGACCAACACTGTAATAATTAAACTTAATCATCTAACCTCCCTTCCCCTGTCCTCTGTCTCTTTTGGTCTGTGTTCATCATTGCTCAGTCGGACCTGGGGGAGTGGTTGAGTGTGATTGGACTGCCTCAGTATCAGAAGAGATTGTGTGACAATGGCTATGACTCCATCACTATAGTCAAAGACATCACTTGGGAGGACCTGCAGGAGATAGGCATCACCAAATTGGGTGAGGAATTAGATGATTTTTTAATGAAATTTGTCGGGATTTTCATGGTCCAAAGGAAGAAACTATTCCTTTTTTGATTGTTTATTCACTTTGCGTGTATTTTGATATCCACATATTCTCAAATATGTTATCTCAGCCCAGTTATGCTAGTACGGGAGTTATCTCTTGAGTGCCATCGAAAAATTACCCTCTGCACAAAATATTGTTGGAAATATTGTTCCAATATTGTTGCTCCTCCAGAAGCCACCACTTAAGCTTTTGACTTTAAGTCTGATCTTACAGATTAATTGTGTTCATTTCCACTTTTTTTTCAGTAAAACCAATGTTTTACATTGCTGAATCATCATAATTTCTTTTACACATAATCCTAAACACAAATCAAAGCAAGGAAAGTATATTTATATAGCACCATTCACACATAAGGCAATTCGAACTCCTGTACTAGGGAAAGAAATAAATTAAAAAATGTTAAAATTTCTATTAAAAGACAATAAAAACATTAAGTGACAAATAAACAAACAAATCATAAACCCCACATTCAGAGTCTAGGCAAAAGCCAACTGTAAATCCCTTTGGTGCTATAATTCTTGTTGTTAAACTGACCTCCCTCAATTTTCCCTTACCCTACAATTTTACGTTATGGTTACGGCTGCTGTATAGCCATACTTATATACTGTGTGTACTTAATTCCATAGATTGTAATGATTGCTGTCTCTTTGTTCAGGCCATCAGAAGAAGTTAATGTTAGCAGTGAAGAGACTTTGTGACCTGCAACGCTCTCGTAGCCAAGCTGACAGAGGAGGAGGGACTCTCCGACGGAAGCCCCCTGCTGCCCTGGAGCTGGTGGCCATCGAACACACACCAGTACACAATATGCACAGTCACACTCCTTCTGATGACTGCTGCCCCTCCCCATGCACCCACAAGGCTCTCCTCTCCTTCCTGGACAGCGAGTTGAGCGCTGAGCTGCAGAGCGCTATGATGGGCAGGGCGGATGGAGGCGCTGCTGAGGCGTTTGGCATCAGGGGCGCAACTTCTGCTGCAGCTATGTCTAGCATGTCAAACAGTCAGGAGAGCATTAGCATGCGATCACGGGGATCAGGGAATTCTGGGAATTCAAATTCAGGATATTCTCATGATCACCAAGCTGCGCCATCTTCAGCCAAGACTTCCTGCCCTTCAGAGGAAAGTCTGGGAAGTGGAGTTGGAGAGGAGGCCAGGCATGGAGGAGGCAGTCCTGGAGGCAGAGGTAGACAGAGACCAGCAGAGACACTGGAGCAACACAGTCGCTCTGCTACCCCCAACAAAGTTCCCTTCTCCCCTCTAACACCTCCACTAACACCCAGCAAGATGCCTCGCTTTGCCTACCCGGCAGTCCCACCCAAGGCCAAACACTTTCAGTCCCCCAACCGCCTCTACCAGCCTCAGCACCAGCCTCCATCCTCCCCTTCAACTCCGTCCCCTCAGCCCTCCCCCACACAAAAGGGCTTCAGTTACCTCAATGCTCAGGCAGGAGGCATCAATAGGGCTCCAAGAGTGCTCTCTAAGCCTCTGCCTGGAGCTGTTCCCCTAGTGGGACCCCGACCTGGACAAGGCCTAGCTACTGACATCCAGAGGGTCCCGCACAAGAAGCGTGCCCAGAGTTTAACTCGTTACGCCCTGTCTGACGGCGAACCTGATGAAGATGATGACCTTGCTTCCCCCTGCACCTCTGCATCTTCTGCAGCAATGCCCTCCTACGCCACCCTATCGCGCAGGCCGGGACGGGGGCACACCAGTGTCACAGGGACCCAAAGCCACATTAATCGCAGCCACTCGTTTGCCGTGCGATCCCGACGCAAAGGTCCACCCCCGCCGCCTCCCAAAAGGATGAGCTCAGTCAGTGGCAGTCCAACACGCCAACCAGGAAATGGGAAAGTGATTGAGCCAGAAGTGAAGGTAGGGGTGGACACTGAGAGCTCAGGCAGCGTTAGGAGCATCGCAGCCAAGCTAGAAGGAGGCAGCAGCAGTCCATCCAGGAGAATAGATATACCACCAACTCAAATCCCAGCTTCACCTGTTTTCAGCCCTGTTTCCTCTCCAGTTCCACATGCGATGACTCCTCAAGTTATCTTACAGCACTCCAAACCTGTCCCTGCTCTTGGTCTGGGTGGCTTAAGGAGGACAGGAAGTGAAAGAACAGAAGTAGACACTCGGAGACAAAGAGGTGGAGGAACAGAGGGAACATTTGAGGAGAAAGAGAGGGCAAGGAGAAGAGAAAGAATATCAAAGAGTGCTACTGTAACTCCAAAGCACAACTCTGGGGACCATCTGCCTTTTGCTGAAGAGGGCAACCTCACTATCAAACAGCGGCCCAGGATAGCTGTTGTCACCCAAGCAGACAGTGAACTCAAGACTTTTCCACCTCATGAGGGTCCAGTCCAAGCCCCCAACAGCCTGGAGCTCCCAGAGTTCAATCTGAAAGAGTCTGACACAGTGAAAAGACGACATAAACCAAAAGACGTGTCAACACCTGAAGAAGCTACCACCCCAAACAGAGACGACAATTATATGCAAACTAACAGTCACCATATGCATATTAATGTCAACTTGCTGAGTGATGATGAATCTCAAAGGCCGGGAAATGTTTTCCAGAGAGTAGGCTCCATGGGAAAAGGTCCAAAGCCTCCAGTGGCCTCAAAACCTTGTAGTCCTCTCAAACAAACCCCTAACAGCAGACCAACAACCCCCCAGAAAGCCATCTCTTTAGTACAAGGCAGTCCACAAACAGCCATTCCAAAACTAACCAATGTACAGATTCACACTGTCTCCCCGAAGCTGGGTGGCAGCATTCACACACAGACATGTATACCCAGTCCCAAACCTGTGACACAGCCTCAGATAGTCACGTCCATGCCGGAGAGTCCACCAAAAGCTGCTGGTTTGTCTGTATCAAGACTCGCTCAACACAGCATATCCTCTGCATCAACAACAGGTAACACTGACCAATAAACTAAACTCATTTTGTGACTATTTGCCTCATTACAAAATGTTTAAGCCAAAATTGATTAAACATGTATTTGATTAATCCCTTACCTTTTGTCCCTCAGGACCGAATTTCACAGTGGTCCAGAGTGTTGCGTTTGCTGCTCCATCCTCCCCAGCAACAGCCCCTTCGTACCCCATCTCGTCACTGCAGGCCGAAGCAGGGAGAGCAGGAACACCTCTGGCTGGTCTGGAGGTGCTGGCTCAGAAGAGACTGGAGCAAACCAGTACATCGCTGGAGGCTGCACTCAAAGTGGTGGAGAACAAACTGGCAGAGGGCAGCAATGTGGATGGGTAAGGACTGCTGATACAAGGATACAAGGAAGTTTATTGGTCATTATACAACAAGTTGTATAATGAAATTAAAATGTGGTTCCCTCTTG
>JAQMCX010000034.1:3769711-3790457 GCA_029814765.1 Acanthurus leucopareius
TGTTGTAAAGCACTTTGGTTCACCGAAAGGTTTGTTGTAAAGGGCTGTATAAATAAAGCACATTTACATTTACATTTTTTGTAAAAAAAAAGGTCAAAGGTTAATAAAAGCAGAGTTTGACGGCAGAAAACCAAAATAAGATGGCTGAAGCGTACAAAAATGTGTGTTTATCTCTAGAGCTGATCCATTTAACCCATTTGTACAAAAGCATTTGGTTCTTTAGTCATATAAACAAGTTGATTGGTGCAGCTTTATGTTTTTTTTTTCAAATGACTGAGTCTATGGTCAAGAATTTACTACATTACAGTTTCATTTGACCCAAATATTGTATTTGCTGAGCTTAACACATTTTAAAGCACAGAGCCAAAATCAGACGCTGCAAAAATCAATAGTTCACATTATAAAAATCTCAAGTGTATTTAATAGTCAGACCAACAAAGAATCAACACAACTTGAAGAGGAGCTTCACTTCTCTCAAGTCAGTCAAAATAAATTTCCTATTTAATCGTTTATTTGTTTATGTACAAATCTATCAAGAGTGGCATGAAAAAATAAACTGGAATTTCTGTAATAAATCATAGATGGTGACAGAGGCCCTGGAAAAAAGAACAACTAGATAGACATGAATTATTGTTTCCTGTAAGGCTACCAGAGCTTTCATCGTTCTAAAAAGCTACAACCTTCAACCATCTTTAGACTTTAACATGCTGATGGAGTTTAACAGCGGCCCCACAGGAAACACACCGTCAAGGAACAGTTATGCTGGTGACAGAGGCTCAGAGGGCTAATCAGAATATTTAATTCACAGATACAGACTACAGAAACATGTACATTCTTTCATTCAAGTTGCTGATTGAGGACATTAAAATTTGACATTTGATTCAACTGTAGATTCAAACTTTTGATGCAAAGGTTTATTTTTCCCTATATCCCATCATTCCTTATATGATTGTTTCCGTATGAGAAACTGTATATTATTTTTCTCTTTTTAAACTTCGTTTTTAATATATATATATTAACATTCACTCCGGTGTGTGACACTGACATTTTAACCATTTCTTTAACATGAAAAAGATGTCAAACCCTAAATTAAAACAAATAATCATATAATACTGTTTAAAATGGGGGTTTAAATTGTTCCAAATGAACATTGTGACAACTTTTAAATCCAGAAACCAGACACAGGGCGGGACAGACAGGCTGCAGGAAAAGGATCTGATAAGAATGATGATGAGGACGACAATGACTGTAATGATGATAATGATGATGATTACAAGTTGCTGAATAGTTCATTCCTCTTGCTCCAGTCCATGGGTGGGGCTTTCTTGCCAGATCGCTTCATACGGGCTCTTTCCTTGGCCTCGGCCACCGACAATCCCAGACCCAGGCTGTCGATATCACTCTTATTCTGGAGAAACACCCACACACACGCACAGATGATACATTACATTAGAATATGACTTTTTTCTCAACATCCCTGTCGTCTTTGAGGTGTCATATGCAGAGCCAGCTGGTCCATAAAGGTTTTCTCTCAAAAAGCTGGAAGAAGATTAAGTATAAAAAAGATGAACTGCTTGAGATAAACAAAGTGTCAGTTTTATTTATAAAATACTTTCTCCTTTCTTCTTTGGAAGAAAAAATCACATTAATAAAATTCAGATCAAAATGCTTCAACAGTGGCACCTGCAGGAGGCAATAAGGAAAAGAGTAGCCAGTGTGTGTGTGAGGAGATGGAGGGGGGCAGAAGAGGACAGGCTCCTGCTGACCTTCTCAGGGAGGGGTCTCGTATATTTATTTAATGTATTAAAATTTTTTCAAGCTTTTTTTTTTTTTTGCTTTTTTTTTGATCAAAACATGTACAATGATGCTTCAATACAGGCAACTTCCTAACCGATCAACAACTTGAAAATAAATATACTTAGTATAAAGATATCTGACATCACACTGGTTCCATGATAACTTTTACATTTCATCTTCAGTACTTGACCTCTGTGATAATGTGATGATGTACTGAAGGCAAAGTGATAGATACATGCGATGTGGAAATAGCAAATTACTTTAAACAAGTCACTACAAATATGCATTTGATTTAGGCCTTTTTAAAAAATAGATTTACATCTTTTTTTTACAATCAGAAGCTAGCTACTTGTGTTAGCAAACAGAACAGTAAGTTAAATATAGCAGCCCTTTTTGACTTTAAGCTAACAGTGAGAATAGATTTAGACTGAGGACATGTCAGGATGCTGCTGGTGAGCAAATGGAGAGCTCCACTTATAATATATCTTGCCATAATCTACATAATATACTTGTATATCTTCAACCTTGATAGATATTTAATCCTTTGCTTTAAACATGTATGACTGACCTAAAATCTGCAGGATTAAATGAGAGTATATTTTAAAAATATTCACTGAAGATGACTGTACTCAGTTCCTGTCTGCTGCTGCCAAACAAACATAAAAAATGGCACATTACTCAAATCAAATATAAAATAGGATCAGTTTAATCAAACTGCAGAGGAATACATCATGCCACTATACTGTCATTTCCATAAGTACTTTGGTAGAAACTTTGGTAACATTGTTAATCAGTGTTGTGGTTGAAATCCCTCTTGGTTCCTTAAAATACTTAAAGCCCCACAAACAAAGTTCCATTGGTCTAAAATTAATGTATATGTAGGCAGATATGTTACATAACTCAAAACATGGATTGATAAAATAAAGTTCCTGCATGATAAAACACATGAGAAAATGTATTTTTTGGTATTTTAGGTGATTGTTTTAGTTGTCCATCAGGGGGCAGTACAACCCTATTGTCAGTAATCCTAACATGAAGTGGGCCTCAGTGCTGAGCAACTTAAATCATTTTCTCATCACTAACTTATTACAGCAGAAGCTTAGTGTCAGCAGTAATCTGTTGGCAGGCTGGAGAACTGGTTGAAATATTAACATGCAGCAGAGGGAACACTGCTTGTGTACTATCTGACCTGCTCTGCAGCACATCGCAATGTGTGACTCACTTCATGTACAGCATGTAGGAAATTGGCATCCTATTCATACGCAGCTGCTCTTCCAAAAATAAACTCAGGCTTCGACAGGGGCTTTGGACAAATGCTACAATATGCTGCATAATAACTATAGATAGTAATTAATGGTGGACAGGACACCGTGTCATCAACCATTTGTTTATGAAGAACTATCAATCAGCCTTGAGCTTAATGGCACTGATTTGAATAACAGTGTAAAGCTTGCCAGGCAGCTTAAAGAAGCTGTCACTCAAAAGGCTATCCACTTAATTAAGTGTAGCTGTAAGCCTTAATGTAACTGAAAGGAGGGAGTTATATAAAAACTCACGCCCCCACCAACAGTTGTGATGAACAGGTTAATTATGTTTAGAGACCAAACTGTTTCTTTCAAACAGGCTGTAAACATTCTGCTGTAAAGTTGAGCATTTTAATACGAGGCGCTGTGGGGACAGACTCGCTCTTGAAGTCAGCCCAAGTGGCCATTCAAGGGACTGCAGCTTTTGGCACTTCCATGAGTGCTTCATTTTGCAGTGTAGGATTTTGGTACTTTGTAATATTGTCTCACCACCGGAAGAATAATACTTTAAAACATCTGAAGATATTGCCTCTATTTCTTAGGAAAATGTTCATGTTGCTACTCCTTGTATTGCTATTGTGGTGTATTCTCATGTCTCATGTAGTTTGTTCATCAGGCCTGTATTACTCAAGGCTACTTGGTGGTTTTGTTTTTTTTGTTTTTTTTTCCGATTACATAAAATTCCAGCCAGAGTTTGAAAGAATCAGTCCAAATGGATTTGGTTTTTAAGTGTCACTCCACAGCTTCAGTGTGAGAACTTATGGGGTTTCAGTCACATGAAAGAGGTTGAACCATTTAAGTCAGTGAGCCTGTATGTCAGCTTCAGTGTTAGGTTTTTTTTATGATCTAGAGTCCATTTTATTTACTGTTTGCTTTTGTAATGTTTTAGAATTTCTTAAGGATATTTCAATATTGGTACATTACATTACATATTATTATACATGTATTACATTCTGGTTCATGTCAATATTTTTAAAAGTTAAGATTATTGGGACAAAATATCTTTTGACAATCCTAGTTTCTGCTTCTGCCTGACAGAAATGTTTCTTCTATAAATGAGGGTGAAACAGGCCCATCAGCTTAAATGATCAAATGATAAAACACACACACACACACACACACATAGAGACCTCTGCCTTAAGTCTTCCTGGGTTGGTGTGCAGTCAGTTAAAAGTCCCAGCTGGGATATAAAAAAAAAAAGCCACACACGTGTATTTCAGGTCAGAGGTGGTCAGGAGTGTTTATATCCTGCGCTGTGTTATGTAACTGCCGGTGAATGAGTGATTGTTTCTGCTGCAGAAGAGTAGAATTTGCCTGTGAGTGTGT
Organism: Acanthurus leucopareius; assembly: GCA_029814765.1. Taxonomy (NCBI): domain Eukaryota; kingdom Metazoa; phylum Chordata; class Actinopteri; order Acanthuriformes; family Acanthuridae; genus Acanthurus; species Acanthurus leucopareius. Next base: position 3,774,139 of record JAQMCX010000034.1, read on the forward strand.
GAGTATATGAGCAGTGCTCGTTAGTCTTCTCATTAGCGTAATCCCTGACTCGCGCTGAGGGTTAAAGTCACTTCAATCCCATGATCCTCTGGGACACAGAGAGAGAGATAGAGGGGGAGACGAACACTGAGCTCTTGTTGCCATGGTAAAGGGTCAGCCACAATGTCACCAGAGGGGCCAATCCCCTTTTCCCATGCTGTCAGTGTGTGGATCTGTGTGTGTGTGTGTGTGTGTGTGTGTGTGTGGAGAGAGGAGGCGGAGAGTGTTTACTTTTGATAAACTCACCTGTTATGCCTGTGGAACGTCTCACTAACACATGAAGCTAATACTGACAGCTTATTAAAGGAACATTCCACAGATATAACACATCAACATCACACTCACATAGGATTGTAATGTCTAAAAAAAAAAACCCTGGTGATGTTTAAATGATTTCATTAAGGTTTCTCTCAGGGCCTGCAGTAGACAAGGTTAAACAGAAAGCCTGAATTGCATACATGTGAGAATTCTGTATTGAAGGAAGAGAAAATTTAAATGAAAGACACCACTGAAACGCATTATGGTAAGTGTAGTGTTCAGTGCTTAAGAAGCTGTTCCAGAGACTCAAAGTTAAGATATCTGAGGCTCTGGTGCTTCAAAATTGACCATTCTATTTTTCTTCCTGCTCTCACAAGACTCTAAACTATTTATAAGTGTCATGATGTAACTTTACAACTACTACATGTCACTCAGTCATTACTATCTGTCTGCCTGTGATGTAATTTGCTTGACTATCTTCAGTCGTGTAAAACTGACCAACCAATCATTTGACTATCAATTGGAAAATGTTAGCTGAGGGTCAAAAGCAACTTGACCACTTCGAATATGCATACGCTTTTGGCTAATATTTTAACCTTTTTTTTATTTGTGCCCTGCCTACAGACACTTAAATCCCAAACATGGAATAAAAGAATAAATGTATATTTAGGAATTTTTTTTTTATAAAAGTATGTTTATAATTATTAAGCAAAGTGGCTCTAGCTGGTAATCTTTTAAAAATAACACAAAGTATGTTGTGGAATCATATATGTTACAACATTAACCCCGTTGATTCTGAATGCTTCAGGAACAGATCAAATCATTGTGACAGTATGCTGTTTAAACAAACTGTAATTTAAAACTTACAAACAATACAAAGTTTTTCAGGGTTTTCTGTCCAAACTAAGTAAGAGTTCATTGTACTGTGAAGCAGGGTGTCCTAAACCTCTTTACCTCGAGACCAAAAGAAAAAAATTGGGTTTCCCTGGCACTCAAACTTAAACATCATGAAGCATCATGAAATGCCATAACATTTATATTTACAAACTACTGATAAAGATCACCACAGACCATAACTTTAAATTATATATAAAATGTGGCGGAGAGTGCAGTCAAGCACTTAAAATACTTAACAGCAATAATCAAGTTCACTGAGTGTTACATCATACCTTCATAGACCCAATAAAAAACAGGTCAGCAGCTCATTTGGGTCTCTAATCAGTTTGGGGAACACCATTATAAAGCTAAACAGCCAGACCACATTTCATATGTGGATCTTTACCACTAGTTTTAAAATATTTTAAACACTGTGACTGACTTAACACATGCAATTTGATCTGTCAATATATGTAATCTAACACTCAGTTATATTAAGTGTGTTTATTATGACAACGACTTCATTTCATGTTTCATAGGCTGTATAATGCTGATGGAGAGTATGCAAAATGTGGCTGTGGAAATTAAATTTCATTGGGGAAAAATGTGTATTAGGTAGTGAATGGTGAACAATTAACAATGTATTTTAACTACAACCAATCAATTAATTTAACATTAATGATGGCAAATACTGATTGATTTCTACATCGCAGAGAATAACAGCAGTAGAAATACTGAGTACTGTCTTCTGCAATGTTATTTGTTCAGGCTCTGGTATGTATCTGTGTGCTGTGTATGTTTTTATGGTGCAGCGTGGACAGCAAACACATGAAGACAGGCAGAATGCTTCTCACAACACTGTGCAGAACTCCTAATCTTCTACTAGGAATGTCCAGAGAGGATCAGTAGGGCTTTTCCGGGCCAGTATTTGTTAAGTGTGTATATGTATGTGTGTGTGTGTGTGTGAGTGTTTTTGTGTGTAGTGGTCCTCACCTCCTCTGAATCTGACCCTCTCTTTGATGCTGGCTCAGGAAGACATCCTTTATGGAGAAAAGAAGACATAAAGGCTGTATCTTGTTCTTGATCTTTAACATCATAATAATTAACATGCAATTACACTGAAGTTCACTACAGTAGCAACTTCCACAGAGCCAAATGCAATGCAGCATCATACCAGTGAGGTGTTCCTCAGTGGGCACAATCTTGCATCTCTTGAAAAATTCATCAGTCTCAATGTCGACCACCAGCAGTCTGGCCTCATCTCCTCCTGCTTTGATGGCTGCCACCACCTCTGAGTGCTGCATGCCAATCACTGACACACCGTTCACCTGAGAGGAGAGGACAGATGAGAGGAGATGAGAGGAGAAGAGAGGCAAGAAGACGAGAGGTGAAAAGAGGATTCTATTTTTATTTATCAGACTTGAGACTCTGCTAGTTTTGATTTTAGTTCCCACAATTTGTAGCTTCATAACTAGCACGGAAGCTCTTCCTTTTCTCAATGGTTAACCAACACGAAACAGCGTTAACCATGTTGACCATGGTGCTTAAAGAACGTGTGTAAAGAAAACTATTCTTTCTTTAGTGTTCTGACAGCAGTCTACAATCTACATATAAGAAATGCAAATGTAACGCGTGTAACTGTAAACTACATGGCAAAGACAGCTAATGGTGCTAACATATAATCTAAACACTGCTATCACAATTTTACCACTGGTAAACTACTGCTGTCTAATGCTGTTTAAAGTTATTTAAACAGCAACTCTTGACATCTTGTCATTATTAATCTTAAATTTTATTTTACTAATTAGTCATTTACCAATGTAATCAATGATTTGCCAAAAAATGTGAATTGTATGTTCCTTTAGCTTCAGGTGTCCAACCAGAAGTCCAGGTTCTATTTCCAAAGGTATGAGGCGAAGAAAAGCCATTTTTGTCTTTTCTTAAGCGTCGACATAGTCATAATCTTCAGCTCTAAACTTTTATTCTTTTAGGGTTAAACACTCACAACAGTACTTTCATGAGACCAAAGAAATTATCCATATTTTGCATGAACGGTTTGTAACTTTCAAGTTCCAACTAAGCCCTAGTCATAAGACCAAACAAACAGCTGCAGCTTTGAACAAATTACCCCAAGATTTTGATTTGGGTGTCACAAATCTCCAAAATCAGCAGTAAGCCCTCAGTGGCACTAACCATAAAGTAAAACAAGTAGCTCCACTTCAAGTTAATTACCGTGTATATAATATATAAACACATGTACATGCGCACATTTAACACTCTCATTGGAACACTAAAATGACTTTATTTATTTTATTAGAATTTATGTTTAACAATAATAGAGCAGAACATATCACTTCCCTTTGCTAAATTGTGATGTAATGCATTTTTTTACATATTAAGATTACATTAAAGGAACCATTAAAACAGGTTTTCCATAACATTCTCCATACATTAGCGGTTTCCAAAACAAATAACAGAGTATTTCCACCTGTGAAAGCAAACCTCTAACAACTTAAAAGTTTGAGCCAAAAGACAATAAGAACATGGTACATAAACTATGTGGTGTCAGTCATCATTCACACAAAGTAATAATTATTTTTTTATGTAGAGAGAAGACGTAGTTGCCAAACTGGCGGCTGTACTGAAGGGAAACAAATGGAAGGACACCTGATACCAGTGATGGTACATGTTTGGCAACACTGTAATTACAGGGTGTGGTGTAAAAGCATACTCCCAGAGTAGAAACTAATCAAGGACCCAGGGAGATAAGTCACTCAGGAATTCCTGTAGGAGGGAGAATCTCCCACAGGAATCTCTCAGTCTCACCACCTCCCACACTGGCTGTGAACATTGGACGGGTGGTACAGAACACTGTATATCTCTCCAGTGAACTCCAGCGACACCCTGAGCTTTACAGAGAGTTCATTAAATTCCCAGCATTCTGTTTCCCCGGAACCCTCCTTTAAAACCTCCAATATGTCCTGTTTAAGGCTCCTGTCTCAGCGTGAATACAGTATGGATACTATGTGAATACATGATGTAACTTTGTTCACATCATCCCTTCGTTTCTGTATGTGAGAGGCCCCTCAGACTGTTTGAGCAGGCTGTAATTTAGCCCACAGACACATTAAGTGGATTAACTCTGACCCTGCCATTTTCAACATGGTTGTCACACACACACACACAAGGGATAACATGCTGATATCTGCTTCAAACACATAGTAAAAAAAATCTAATTTTACTCAACACAGACGCACATACATGAACACACCTGCACATACATGTATATTGCAGCTACACACATTCTCCATCTAACTATACCCTGCTACCTCCTGGGATTTCAGTTTCCTGTGTGCACACTGATATAATAGGATTACAGTTTAATACACATACAAACAAAATAAAACATACACACGCCCACAATAAAACTCCTACCAATGAGAAACAGGGTGATAAAGTGGCTCTGTGTGCATGTGACTTGGAGAGTGACTGAGTGTGTGCCGTATACCTGGATAATCTTGTCGTGTGGTCTGAGGCCTGCTCTCTCTGCTGGAGAGTCCTCATCCACAGCTCTGATGAACTGGCCTGGTTTTGTCTTCTCACTGTGCAGGTTGAAGCCATAGCCATTGGCTCCCTTCCTCAGATGGCAGAGACGAGGTCGCAGCCCATCTCTCTCCTCCTGCACACACACACAGGACAGAATTAATAAGTCATTCAAAAGTTTATCAAATCATTTTACTGTGAATATGCAACATGATCCAAGTGTCCTCTGTGGATTTGGTTAAAACCTCACATCATCTATTGGGAGTGTCCATGCTCAAGAAGAGTCTACACTAAGAGGGAGGGCCTGCTCTTTTTTTGTAAGCCAATGGGCGACACAGTGGTACAAGAGGTCAAAGTCCTAGGGTTAGGGTTAGGGCTATTGATTAATAAAATAATAGCAAAAATTAATACAGTTGTATATGAATATTAATGCCTTAAATATAAATACAAAAAAGTGTTACCTTTAAAAGACACAAAGGCCATGCATATACTTTAAATAGTCAAAGAACAGCTTTTGATTTACCTTTAGTAGTTGTAGTAGTTGTTTTAGTGTACTTAAGTCTCTTTTTACTGGGACTGTTTAGAGGAAATTGCAACAAGAAAAAAACTGATGCAACACAGCAAACTTTTAATGGCTACATCATCCAATTTTAACAACTTATAAACTAAACAATGACCTGTTCTATTATTTTGACTTAGAACACTGTTAACCATCCTACAATGCAGTGTTTGATAGCTATAAATACAACAGGTCTAACAGCTATAGACACTGAGTAACACTTGATAGGGATTACTGTTAATCTCAAATACTTGCGGTGCAGTGGTTTGATACAGTCAAGTGAATCACAGCAACACATCAGCAGTAGGGAGAGAGCTCAATAAGCACATAGCCAATTCTGATTAGAAAACATATGAGACATGAAGGATGTAAAGGAAGAATATGCTACGTAATGATTGCTTTTTCGCTACTGGAACGTGAATACAATTTAATGCAAAATATTTTTTGGTTTCTCAAATGCAGTCACTTCATCTTAGACTGATTTACGTCAATCTGAGATGCCACATCAATATTTGTCATAAATTACTAAGGTATGTACGTCATATAACTTCCTCATTTACACTCTATACACGTGGTGCTTATATGGACAAACAATATATTGATGCTGATCTTAATAAGCATGACATTTACATGAGGTCATAAACAGACAAAGGGGAAAGTCTTTTGATACAACATGATCCAGGTGGAGCTCAGCATAATGTTTACACACGTAACACAGTTGATATAGTATACTACCGTTACAGTTTCCTTCTTTTCATAACTGAATGAAACAGTAGCAGGTCTCTGCTCTCTTGCAGAGGCTAATCCTGTTGAGGCCTACGCCTAGTTAAGTGTCTAATCCCATGTGTAGGTGAAGGACCTGTATATTTACTTAACCATTTAACACTGTAATCACATGTGCGATTAGAGAACTGTTGCACTGATGTTGTTAGATATGTTTTATTGCAGGACTCCTGGAAATGATTGCTGAATATATTTGACTACAAAAGGGTTCAGCTCCATAAAGGTTTCGTCATTATCCAATAACTTATCTTGGAAATTTTCCTAGAGGCAATGGTGCCAACCTTCCTCTGACCTTCCATGTGCAATCAGAATAATTGGCTACCTTTACAACTCTGTCCCCAATTTAACTGTGAGCATTCGATAAATGGTCCAACCTGAGGATGTGCTGCAGAGATGTATGGAGGCTTATTTGTGCCAAGAAAATGTAAAAAATAAATTAAAAAAAATATCAAATAATGAAAGCAAAATTTAATTTTGACTTTAAAATATGGACTTTAGAAGTCATTTTTTTTTAAATTCCCCGTCTTTCGCCATTTTTCTCTTATTTTGCCATTCCTTACCCTTTATCCATTTTTGTCTTTGCTTGGTTGAAAATGGCTTCCATGACCGCGTGAGAAAAGAGAGCACCTCAACGCTTTTATAACCAACATGTGCCTGAGGCACTAACTACAAACACCTGTGGCTCTGATAAAAAAATGTTCCTACCCAACTGTTGCAATTTCATCATCTTATAAAACCCCAGCTATCTATGCAACATCCTTGGGTAACAGCAGCTATCAGTCAGTGAGTCCCTGCCAAATGACCTTTAAAGATCAACCCCTGCAACCTCAGCATTCACTCAAGACAGGCACACCCTCTGAGCCACTGGCCAAGTGGATTGTGCATTGATTCAAGGTTTTATATTAAATCAGCATGGTTAATTATTGCTGAAACATCCTGAGTGTGTCTGCGATTTTGAGAAGACCGAAGATTAGGTCGTAGTTTGAACCTTTGGATGGAATCACACAGTAATAACAAAGCCCACATAACTAGTGGCTATTAATGAGGATGATACAATGATATAACAGGTTAGGTGCAGAGTACACTGTAGGTACGATGTACACTACGGTTATCTTGTCTTGCAAGCAGAGTCATGTATCTTCTTCAGAGACATGTGATTTACCACAGACATACCATCACTGTATGGAAGACCCCTTTATGGCACGGTCACCTCTCAGGCAGCATAGATTCTACTTAAAAATGGCAAGCTTGGACAAAAGTGCTGTCTTAAAGTTGCACAAATTTTAATTTTTATATTAGCAGTAAATCAAATGACTACACTTAAGTGAAAAGTCACACTTGCAATAAAAACATCAGAGACAATAGACCTTCGTCAAGGACAACAGTCCACTGACCCATTACATGCAAAATCAGTGAGTGCAAACCTTAATTTATTTATAGGCATTGGTACAAATTACATGCACTGGACACTTTTGTATTTCATTCTTTAACATTTACTGTGATGACACTAGATAAAAGATGCTTCAGTTAACTTTAAACAAGGGGACAAAGGATGACAATGAAACATGGTCAAACTCCACAACTGCAACTTCACATTTATTACAGAAAATTGACAATTTCATGTGAGTATAATTATAAGTCCTTGCATGATATGTTATCACATAGATGTACCTACATTTTCATAATAACACTTAAGATATAAAAAATGGTGGTGTTTTGATGTAGTGACATTACATTTGCACTGTTTTTTCAATAAGACCACCGTCTCTGAGTACTTCATAGCAACTGCTCTCTGAGAGAAGCTGATAACTGCATGGAAAATAGGATATGGATTGTAAGTAAGTCATTGTATATCCACACGTCTTTGTTTTGTCACTATTGAACAGAACTACCATCTACTGTATTTTAAAATGTGCTGCATTTATTAAGCTTAGGCCAAAATGCCCTTTTGTACTATGTTAATTGAAATAATAAAAAAAACCAAAAACAATTAGTACCTGCCCCTGATTCCCATCAGCCACAGACTTTGATAACTTTTTCCTTTCTTGTTGTTATGTCATAACCTGCAAGCTTATTAATGTGTATGAAATATATGAGTCCTGTTGTAACACTAGTAGCTAGCTAAACTTATAAGCAAATATGAAACAAACAAATGCAAAAAGCACTACAGCACATTATTCTTTTGATAAAAATTCTGGCAATAATGATTAAAAGATATGAATGACCGGGACAAAGCAGGAAAAAAAACTAACTAAAAAAACTAATCAAAAAAGGAAGGAAGATAACATTAACTGACAACATTATGTTGCTGCAGCGGTGCATGGATTCACCTGTGTTTGTGGGCACTGCCACTTAGACCACTGTTACCTAAGCAAGTACCAAGTTACAGCAAACCTTCCCCTACTTCCAAGATTAAAAAGAGGAGTTTGAACAATGTGAGAACAGGCCTACATTTTCACTGTGCAGCATGACTGCTGATAGGTGCAGTAATAGTAACAAATCATGAAACATCTACATGATTGGTTACAATCAAGCTTACAAGCTCCTTATAATCTATTTACTGCACCACAGGGGAGGAAAGAATCTTCCTGTTGCACAGCAGGTGACCAGAGATAGACTGCCACCCCTCTGTCTCTGTCACTCTGTCAACACCAGCTGATCTACGTGCAATATGAAGACGACTGTTATAAGAGACAAAGACATGTCCTTTGCCTATCATCTCCAAAATCTCTCTATTGTATCACTCAGTTATGGTAACTGCATATTCAGTGACATGTGAGGACTAGTTTCTAATTTTCAGGGTTTTCTTAGACTCTCAAGAACTCTCTTTCACAGCACGCACAGGAAAACCACAAACTCAGCACTGCTGCGCACAGCAAAACAAAGCACTGACAGCAAGTGCTCGATGATAATAACAGCCCTGGGTAAAGTCCAGCTGAGAGTCTCTTTAACCTTCAGGCACTGATATAATTTATGTTTGCTGCTAAACCAACCCTCCTCTGAAGATAAACCACAGGGAAGACTTATATCTACACCTTCAACAAGCTTATCTAAAACATCTTCACTGTATGTGTGATATGTGATTGATGATACCGTGATGATCCCTGCAGTTACAGTTGATCTGCAGTCGAATGCACTGATTCCTCCTGTTAAAGTAAAGTTTGTGAAAATTAACAGGAACCAGTTGTTTTGGAAATTTAACAAGTCTTTTTGAAACATTAAATATACATTTCTAGGCAGTTTTTAAGGATTTACATCCTCAGTTGGAACCAACGAGCTTGGGTATAATTTCTGTTTAGTGTCATGTACAAGAATAGAAAATCAAAAACTACTGAAAGTTGGAGAAAAACACTGCTAGTTTTGATCCTTAAATGTGAAATGTTTAAAACAGGGAAATTACTGAATAACACCAACTTTATGCGTTTAACTTTGTGCAAAACCATCAGGCTGTGCTCACTTTTTTATCTTTATAAGGCAAATATATAATTACAGCTACCCTAGTTAGATGTTAGCTTACAGTGTCAGCCATCTGTGTTAGTTTAAAAATACAACAATATTCAGCAGTGGCATATGCTTAAAAACAAACACACAAATGAACAAAGGAACAAAGAACGACACTGGCATACAAAACTCTACACTTTTAATCTAGCCATCACTTGAAATCTGTCCTTGTGAGGAAGCCTTCCTCTACAAAAAATTTAAAGGTCAACTCAGAGCAGCACCTGGAGCCTGTTGGGGATTTGGCATAAAGGAAGCTGGAAATGTATTTTTTGTTGTTGTGGGTTGGGTGCAAGCTTAGTGAAGGCACTATGTGCATAAATATAACATCTGGTTTCTAATCAAACACAAGCAGGCACAGTGTAAATACAGTGTTAGCCTAGTTTTAGATGGATGGTGGAGGTAGCAGGCAGCCATTGAACATTCCCTGAGCTCGCTGAATATCAAAGGTTAATGGTTTTACAGCTCGCTTTAGTTAAACATCAGATGTGTTGCTTCAACCTGGTATCTCATAAAGATGGCTGACTCGTTGGAAGGACCTTGAACTGAGAATAAAACCCAAAACATTGTGTGATGTAAAGCCTTTACAACTACACAGGACACAGTTCAGTAATTAAAAAAGCTACATCCCAAACATGTTGTTGTTGTGAGCAAGCATGACAGGATGCTATCTCATCTATCTCATCAATTGAAATTTTTGTCCAATTTCTCATAAGACCCTTTCTGAACAAAAACCACATGTGTCCAAAACACAAGTTCTTCCTTCGATTTGATGTGAATAGTCAGGTGGGGAGAGCTACACTGTGCTTCAAAAATAAGCAGCTCCAAGCAGCAGAAAAAGTTGAAGTAGCGTCAATTTTTGGAAGAAAGCAACCCAGCGTCACTCTGCTGCTGTCAATCATGGGCCAATCAGAGTTAGTATGAGTAAAAACAAAGACTTAATTTGCATTTGCAAATAGGCCAACAGTCCCACACCTCCACACAAGCCTGCAGTGATCATCACTCTGTGTCTAAATGCTGCCTTACAAGTTTGTTCAAGTGCTGCATGTGTTGTAACACTACTGAACTTGACGCCCCTTTCACACATCAGCCTCTTGAGATGAACAGCTCAAAAGAGTCCAGGAGATTTTGTCAGTTCATAGTTCATCTCAAAGGCTTGAGGTTGTGCAATGGACTTAAAAAGTTATTCTCAGGAGTTAGCAGCACTAGTAAAAAGCACTACAATGGTAATTAGCATGATTTGGGTATGGTCAGGGTTATTTAGTTAAGTTAGATTTGTGACTCTGTTTAGACAGACAAGATAGCTTTTGTTGCTGTTATTGTTGCATTTGTTGTTACTGTGATAGAATTTGAGAAGAGAATACACTTATCAGGCTTTTATGAACTTTTAGCCACATCTTATGGTTCCACTTGCTGATGATAACCATGTGGTGTGCTTACAAGCTCTGAAAAAGCAAGGAAGTGAACTATGACTCAAAAAAAGAACACATGTTCACCTTGCTTTTTTCTTTAGGCTTGCTTTTTTTTTTAGATTTGTAGTCCACTGTGTGATACTGTGTGAAGTCTGTGCCCGACAGTAGTCAATAAATTATTCCTATTAAGTAACGCTCTCAGTGGAATTTCAGTGTATTAGATACAATCTATCCAAACAGTTCAGACATGTACTGCCTGATAGTGTGCTTGCCTAATGAATGTGGTAACATTTAGAGGAAGTAATAACCATACACAATCAAAACAAGCTACACAGAACACTCAAAAAATGAGGTATCATGGTTATTAACTGACTGAGAAAAAAAAATGCAGCTTCAACTCTATAGCAACTGGGTACAGGAACAGGAAGTGGTTTTCTTGGTGGTTCCACCCCAGCAGCTACTAATTTGACAGAGGAACCTGCTATATCTGTGTGCTAGTATATGGTTAGATAAACTGCCTTTTACCAACAATATTTGCAACATAAACGTAATGTTACAAATTAAGCTCATTGAAGCCCAACAGTTCAAAAGGCACCACCTTGCTTTCCAAAAATTCGACTAAGCAATAGCCATAAATTCGACGGATAGGGATGAATTCCACATTCATGTTGTTTTATAATGTACTGCAGTCCTTATGCTGGCTATCTTGGGAGGCTTAGCATTAGTATATTGCTATTGGCCAACTATGTTTGTTTTTAACGGGAAGGCATTTCTTTAAAAAAAAAAAAGAAAGAAAGAAAACAGTTTCCAATTTACTAAAAACATCTGCTGACATGAAAGATTTTTTTTTTCCAGGGGATTTATAGAGCAGATTATGCAAGGTGCATGGCATGAATACACAAAATTCACATCTTTGTGATAGTTGAAAAATTTTTGTTAAATATTTGTGTGTATCGCTGGGCCTTGCAGAGTGCCGTGTTGGGAGGATATGGCAGCACAGAGGGACAGATGACAGCAAACAATGAGAAGCTCTGGAGGAGAGAACCAGGAGAGGAGTTTCTAAATTTTGGGTATTAAAAAGTGGATCCATCTTCACTCTCATTTCTTAACTTGTCTGCAGGAGTGAGCCACAGTGGTGCTGACCTGTTCTGTAATTAGTAGCTCTTGATTGACTGCTAACAATCTAAAGACTTACTCTATGACATGAGTGCACGGAGGGGGACAGCAAAAAGACTGAAAGTAAATGACAAAAATAACCAGAGATCAGTGAGTACCTCAGTAGTTGACTGAACTAAAAAACAAACTCAAACTCACAAACACCTTCTGTGTCTATTGTTACTCCCAAGGTTGTGGTTACAAGTGCTTAAGGGCTACAGTATTGTGGCTGTTTGGGGTAAAAATCACACACTAATCTGTAGTCAAACTCACCAAGCAACGCCAGATGAAAATTTCCTTCACTTTTTGACTGAACGCATCAAGTGTAGCATTAATGTTGGAAAACTCAACTAAGAACATGTTGAGATGAGAGCATAAGAAATACACCCTGTTTTTTCAGTAAAATGTCTGACATGTCCTTCTCCATTAGCTGGTGGTTCAAGTTTATTTCTTTTACATGTAGTATGACTCATGGATTAGACCTGACTTCTTGTTACTTCAGTTGATTGTTAATGCGCAAATGCTGGTGAATTTAGCAAAGCAAAAGTCTCTACTAGGTAACACAAGTTTAGCTGGTAGTCACTGTATTTGAGAAAGCAATGGGACAAATACCTTTTCTTCACTGAAATATCTGTCAGTATTACATGGCCATCAGCATTTAGCTGAAATCAGTATCCTTATAGGCTCTCCCTTAGATACAAAGATAAGACTCCAAGGATTTAAATGTGCTTAGTTTAAAACCACACTACTTTACAATAAAAAGGGGATCTGACCCAGGCACATCCTTTGAGGAGGAGAGTCCAGATTAGACCATCCTGAAAGAATGTGGATGCCCTAACAGGAGCTGGAGGGTGCAACTGGGAATTAAAATGTCTGGGATACTTTGCTTATCCTCCTGCCACCACAACCCAGACCCAAGCAGCTTCAAATACAGTATTTATTTAGCTACATCAAGCTTAATTCACTACCCTAACAGAGTATATGAAAGGGAATGGAGACAGATAAGATCTGTGTGAACTTCAATTCTAGTAGTTCACACAGATCTACATTTCAGAACATACTATATTTTTAGTTCTCCACATAATTTCCCTGGTCTAGATACGTGTAATCATGCTAAACTCTTTGGTCATGCTGAATTTTTAAGTTAGCAACTACTGACTAAAGTTGAAGGCAGGATGAGCCGAAAGCTTGAGACAACATCCTATAAATAGCTGAGTATCAATGCATTCACAGAGGGAGAGCAGAAGACTTAAATTACACTTTACTAATTGCTTGCAACAAATGTAATTACAATCTTTTTCATGCCAAAGACTTAGATTAAATCTGCAGATTTTTTTTTTTTTTTTTTTTTCTTTGGACAGCTTAACTTCCTGGTCCAGTCAGAGCCGAGGGAAAGAAAAGGATTACCTTCTGTCATTTCAGTGTCAGAAGCATGTCCTTGTTTAACCTCAAGTGGAAAAATGCTTACAAATGAATGAATGGCGACATGTCCTCTAACGCTAAGAATAAAGGACTGTAATGGTACTGTAATGCCTTGTGGGTGGCAGCCTATTTTGTATCAGTGTGTTTGTTTATTTAGACTGAGTTGCTAAGAAAATGGTGAGACAGTGAAAATCTGAGTCAGTTGATGCCAGCTTTACTTTTAAAGAGTTTGTTTATGATGGCAGCCCTTACAAGAAAAACTGTTTGATAGAATGTTGTGTCTGCAGGCAATGCCATCAGGTTGGGTTGGATCTTTGAGTGTCTTTTATCTTACTTTTGTTCACTAAAAAACAATAAAACCAATATCTGAAACATTAGCATGCATTTTTTTGAGGGTAATTAAAATGATCACATACAGTAAGATACACAATGTTGAGACGTGTCTTATGTTGGGAATTATATTTAGGATTCCACACTTTATTGTATTTGATTTTTATTTTTAACTATCAACTAGGTATAAAATGGTTATGCAGTTTGTAGCCCTTATATGCCACTCTCTCTTTATTTGCATCCACACCGGAGACTGACTGTAACTTTGGTTCACAAATAATTAATGCAGGTTTTTAGGCGTTTGACTTCTTATGATGAAAAGCTGTGGATCATTCAATGCAGTTGTCAGCAATGCTTTATATTGTTGTGAATGGTTTGGCACACAGTGTAATGGAGAAAGCCAGTGAAATTGATGCTGCCTTTACAATTCATTTTTATTTAGAATCTGTTTCGAATTCAGAATTGATTTTTTTTTTTTTTTAATTGAATCTTGATTCTAAGAATCAAAGGAGAATGCAAGAGCAGATCTGATCCTGCCTTTAATCTATTGGTGTTATAATGTAACTACAGACATTCTATCAGTGGAATAAAATTATGCAACTGTATCAGTGTTGAGTAACATGTGGGCAATACAGATTTATAGCATTCCCAACAACTGAATCAATGAAGCACAAGATTAATTGTTTTTCCAAGGCTTACATGAGCTGACAAATAAGACACCTTGTGAAAAAAAACGGGATAAAATGATCCCTTAGAAAGATGAGAGCTGCCTCAAGGCCTTCATTCTGAGGATCAAGGTCTGCTGTGAGAGCAAACAAGCAGTGGGAGCAAGGCGAACACAAGGTGAATAAAGTCAGTCTAAGACAAATGGGTTTACAAAATCTGTTTGTATCCTCTGAAAATAACTAACTAATGGATTGTGGGAAAGAAAATGGCACAAACACTTTGTTTTTGGTCAAGAGGCTCATTATATTAAACCTTGCTCAAGACTTTTAACACCCATTCATTTATAGTCCCATTAGTTTGTCATTTGTTTGACATTTTAACATCTAAAAGTCGAGGAGAACAAATAGGCAACCATCCACACACTTATATTCAGACTTCACTCCAGTCGTATTGACACTGTGTGTTAAGTGAGAGTGTAGGTATTTTAGGGTCAGCATGGCCTCCCTGTTGAGGCGTGAGAGTGCTCTCTCCTTTCCTCCCTGGCCCAGAAGCCTTTCTCCCTATGCAAACACTGTGGACAAAGCCTCTTTCTGCTTCTGGGGATCTCTATGGTGACCGATAGACGGCTCTCGGTGTGGTGGAGGCCTGAGCCTCTGGAGGCCAGGATGTTACCATAATATGATGACATGCTCACTCACTTCATGCTTTTATCTTCCAGGGAAAAAAACATCATTGAAGAATTAGTTATCCAAGTCTTTGCTGAGACCATTATAATAAGGATTTTGCTTAATCTAGTGTGAGAAAGGGTTTGGTGAGTGAGCCCAGCACTGCAATACCAAGCCTAGATTGTCTAAAGACAATCACATGAAAGAAACTATTGTTTGGAGCGTAACCATGATTTTGCTCAGCGGGGCCAGTTTCACGTCATCAGTGGCAAGTCCACTCAAGTGTATCCCACAGAGGAGGCTGGTATCTGAGGCCAGCATCAGACCATCAGTCAGACTCTGCCAAGTTCCCCATCAGGGAGGAATGTAGCTGGAGGTTTGAAGCATCCCAGCCAGCCTGAGCTCTGCACTTACTGTAGGTCAGAGTATTAGTGACAGGGTATGAGCCACCTAAGTAGAGTGAGACAGGGACATCCGTGTAGATTCTCATTCATCCAGGTCATGGTTATCTTGAAGATTCAAAAAAAAACAAGGCAACTGGACTGTGTTGAGTTTTGGGAAGACGTTTCACTTCTCATCCAAGAAGCTTCTTCAGTTCCGGAATGGAAGAAGCTTCTTGGATGGGAAGTGAAACATCTTCCCAAAACTCAACACAGTCCAGTTGCCTTGTTTTTTTGAATCTTCAAGTGAGACAGGGACCTAGACACCTGATTTATAACAGCAGATCAGTGGCAGAGTGTGCTTACATGGAGGAGATCCATACTGGTTTAGGCAGAGGCATGGGTTTGAGTAATCAGACTTGGCTTTGCTGTACTTGGGTCATAAATATGGTAGACAGGTGTCATATAATCGAGAAAGACATGCAGCATAACTATGACTTAAATGCAACATACACAATAACAAAAATATAATTTTAATTAACCCATTAACCCTTTAACGACGATGGTATCGGCGCCGATACCGCAGCGCATGCTCTATTCAAATTGCCATAGCTTCGCGACCATTTGCGCTAGAGAGAAAATTCAAATTGCTCCCAAAACTAGAGAAGACAAGCTTTATATTGATATATGGTTCATTACGGTAGGCCATACGGATCACGTTTTTCAGCTTGTC
>JAQMCX010000034.1:3790557-3807373 GCA_029814765.1 Acanthurus leucopareius
GCAATTACTCCTAGCATGTTTTATGACACTTTTACAGCCAAAATAACAAAAGTAATCCAGACAGCCTATATCATGCTCGGGTGTTAAAGGGTTAATAGTAAATTATTCTGTGTTAACTGGAAGGAGAGGTGTGTTTGGAAGTGCCAATTAGCACACATACAGCAGATGATTCCTTTATTAATCACACTTGCATAAAAACTGTCTTTATGCAGTGCTAAACAAAAATGAAAAGCAACATGCAAAATATACAGCTCAAAAATGAACTACTAACTTTGTTTAATACTGCAGACAATACAAAGGTGAGGTTAAGACTAGCATCAGCCAGCTCTAGCCTAACATTACACAGAGGCTAGCATTAAGTAGTAAAGTTTGCAAAAAATAAACCAATAAGCTCTCTTCACAGTCAGGTATGCGGAATATTACTTCATCATCATTCATCAATTTTCGTCTTAAAAAATCTGGAAACGCTGTAAATTCTAAAAAATTCATCAGTCAGTTCCAAGGTATGCCTCAAGATGGGTTCTTTAAGTAATTCTGATAACTGCTGTAAGTATATTTAAAACTTTTACTGAACATTACTCAACGGTATTTAGCAGTAGGCCAGGCTAACATGACCAAGTCCTCTTTAATTGGGCACACATCCCTTTTTATCTCTGAACTCTGATGCAAGTTGAAGTTGGACTAACGCAAAACTACGATTACACCACAGTTCGTGGCCATGTCAAGTATGAGTTTGTTGAGGTTACAGCCTGCCATACAGTTGCTCCTACACTGCTCTCTGTACAATAATGCAGGTTAAAAAACAAAACAAAACAGAAGTGCAATGGTCACATACAGGATTGCATACCATTGTCCACCTGCATGACATGCAGATATGTTATAATACATTAATAAAACTAAGCGTTAGTTCCAGTCCTAATGAGATCCTTAAGATATTTATGTGTGAAGATATACGATGTAATCTGTAAAAGACACTGAATTTCTACCAGTGCCTTCAAGTTTTTTGAAGTTGAGCTGAAGTTGACCTTTGGCTGCTGCATACTGAGGGATGTAAGTACAAAAATAATCAAGTATCTAATAGTTTTTGCAATTGCTAAGCAAAAACCACTTCCCATTCTCAGAGCTCCACACAGCTTAACCCTCCACAATGAGGCTACTTTGCATTACTGTTACACAACATTTAAATAAAGTCTGAGACTTTGTACTGGCTCAAACTGTTCATAGCCTACAAAATCTTACCACGTTAGTGACCACTTCAAAGAACAACATTATGAGATTGTTTTATAATGGACACATAAGCCTTGTCTTTCAAAGAGGCAAAGCTATGGTAACATATGATCCAATATTCTTATATATAATCTAAGGACAGAAATATATGTCTAACTTGGTCAGATTTTGACGTGGTGAATGGTCTTAAAGTCCCAGACAGGATGTGAAAGCTTCAGTATCATTGCTCACTTAGCTTTTATTGTGACTTTCATCGACATTTAAAATACCAGAAATTGTGCAGCATCCTATTCGACAGTAAATCTGATGCTCCGGGTATGTGTTGTGAATGCTATTTTTATCCTGCACTGTCAATTGATACATCTCAAAATCCAATCAGAAAATAATGGTGGACAAAAGAAAAAACATGTTGTGTCACACGGTCACGCATCAAAGTGACTAAGCCTCTGGTCCAACAAGCCAAACCTGATGGGGAATTCAAGATGTGCAGCAGACAGACTGATGGACATTCATATGACAAAGACTCAGTTCACCAGGAATGAGTGAAGGCCTCGCACATTACACTTAAACATGTCACCTCTCTATCTGAGCTCATAGCCTTTCATACACACTGGATGTGGCAACTCAAAAGAGGATCAATTTCCACATAACCCATGCAGCTTAGAGGCAGGGCTAGGCCTTAGATGAGATAGGGAGGCAGTTGCAGGGCTGTTTAGGCTGATGTTTATGACAAGCTTGTCTGACTCTTATAACTCTGCTGTATGAAATAAACTGTGTTTTTAAATATATGATAAATCTTACATTGCAGCTCATGCATACATTAACAGATAGAGTTCAGCGATTTGTCAACATTAATTCGTCATACATCAGGTATTTTATCTTATTGTGTTTACTTTGGAAGCTTTCCCTTTCACATCCCTGGATGTCTCTGAGCATTGTAAATGATACTGCAGGTCAATGATTAGGAACGTCTTCATGATGGCATTAATATTATTTATAACCCGGCACCTAACTTTACATAGACATCTCTGTATGTGTTGTAACATTTAAGTAAAAGCACATTGAGATAAGGGGTTTTTAAAGCACCATTTCAAACTATGTCTGCCCAAAACTATAATATAATATAATATAATATAATGTTATATTATAATATAATGTTATATTATAACTTACAACAATATTATACAGGCCAGATTAGTCTGGGTTACACTAAGTATGCAAGAAGTTAGGTGGAGTGGGGCGCTGTGCTTTACTCTCTGTACTCTTACCTTCGTGCTGGAACTGACACTCAGCCTCTCAGACCTCTCCGACCTCTCCGACCTGTCCGAGGAAGCATCCCCGTTCTCACGCGGGACGGGGCTGGACTCCCTCGGTGTGCCGCTGCTGTGTGAATCCCCGTGGTCTGAGTCGTTGTCCCCGCCAGGCAGGGGAATCCCCTCCGTGACGTACTCTTTCCGGCAGGGCAGGTTGTGTCTCCTCAGCAGCTCACCCGTATCGGGATCCACCACGATAAGCTCGAGAGCCCTGCTGGTGGCCCGTATCCTCGAGACCACCTGCTGATGGCTCTCGCCCTCCACGCTCTCACCATTCACGAACATCAAGCGGTCGCCCGCGAGCAGCCCGGCTGAGGAGGCAGGAGTATCGGGCTCCACGAGCCTGATGAATTGCCCGGGCTTGCCCCTCTCTCCGTGCAGGTGGAAACCGTAGCCTGTCTCTTCTTTCTCCATTACACACAGCCTTGGTCGGAGGTTTGACATGTTTGCTACAATTCTACACGACGAAAACTTAAACTTTCACTGTCCAAACCACTTCAAAGCCTCTGAATAAGAAGTCACACAACAACCATACAGAGGAGCTGACACCTGTCGCGTACTCTGACGTTGCTGGAGCTCCACTTCCGCTGAACTGAGTCAAAGTTAATTTGCTACGCTTAATGTTGTGGTTTCTGGCTACCGCCTGCAGCACAGATCCTCCCCTTTGAACAGCTTTTGCAATCGACTCTTACACATCCAATCCGACAACGTCCCGTGTTCGGCAGAGGTACCAGCGTCAATTTGTCACAATAACATAAACACGTCTTAGTAGATTTTCAAAATAAAAATTTATACACTTCAGACTATCACGATGTCGCTGATAATCAAGGCTGTAGCGACCATTGGAAACCTGGATCAAGTCCCTCACATACCCTTGTCTGAGAATTTGGGTATTCAAGATAGTTTTGAATTGAAAGCCATTAAGTGTCTGTCTGAGTGTGTGTGCTTACACATGCTTGTGTTAAAGCTGAATAACAATATAAAGCAGAACCAGTCTTTTTTTTTTTTTTTTTTTTAAAAAAAGAGAATACCTGGAATTTAGCTTTCACAACACTATTAGGAAAATCATTTACTTAATTTTCATAATAAACAAAAAAAATGAATGAATTGGTGAATAGATTAATCAACAAAATGCAATCAGGATCTGTTTGGTAACTTTTTTTTAACTCCATGCTAATTTCATTTCTCAGACTACTGTTTGAGAATGCACTCCTTATTTACACCATTGTGTACATTTAGAATATCATTTCTTTTAATCCTTTTTTAAGTTTCAGTTGTTTGTTTGTTTTTTTCTTTTTAATATGATTTAGGCCAATAAACCCTGTTACTGAAAGTGTTTAGTTTGATTAGAGTCTCAAGGGCAGTTAGTCCTTTAAATATTGCTCCATGTGATGTTACTGAATATGTTTTCTTTCTGTAAATGCTGTTCTCTTTTGCAGAGGATTATGAAACTTGCAGATTAAAGTTGCTGGTCATGACCTAAAACAATGGAACCAGAAGATATCAGGCCTCTTAAAGCATAATGTCTCTCTTAAACATCTGGGTCCTATTGAGGTTTTCCTCAAAAGATCATTTAACAGCTCTTAACAACCAAAATGCTCAACAGTTTGGTGAAAGAAAAATCACAACTTTAGGTAGCTTCTAAACATAAAAGTGCTTCTAAACGTGTCAGTGGTACAAAATGCTAGCACAAAACCTCCAAAATATGAGGTAACTGCACCATAAAAACACTCAGAAATAACATCTCTCCTATAAAGTTGGTATAGGGTTGACAAAAAAAGATTTTTTTCACGTGTTTTAGAGCTGTAAATCTTACACTTTTATTTTGAAGGCTAGACCTGAAAAAAGGAAGTTTCGATGTATCCCTGGAGTTGTATAATCAAACCACTTAACTTCAAATTAAATGATGTTGGCACATGTTTTATGATCTTTTTATGAGTGTCTTATAAAACCAAAGATAACAAAGAAAGTTAAGGGTCTTTAAGAACCTTCTCTCTCTCTCTCTCTCTCTCTCTCTCTCTCTCACACACACACACACACACACACACACGCACACGCACACACAAATACATACACACGCATGCACAGCCACACATATACACAAACTTACGTACCTGGCAATGGTTAACAACTATATAGATGGTGACCACATGGGAGATTTCATATTAAGTGAACTCAGTTAAAAATAGTTTATTTTTTATGCAGCATAGAATACATCAAAGACAACTTTTGCACTATGGTCTGACATCAAACTGTTCAATACATACAAGGTCAAACAGTCACAATGAAAATCATTTTAGTTTATAATTGGTGTTAGACCTGAGTGATCCAAACCGAGTCAGAGCACCCACGCAGTAATTGAGTAATATGAAACATCTGCAGGAGAGCAATGCGTACTGTTGTCAAACTGAATTTGATAAACTTGCTTGCGTGGGGCTGTGATCTGACATCATTAGTGCCTTAAAGCTGCACTAATTTATATTGTATCATCGATGTATTGTCAGTGTATCAAATAATTTTATGTAGCCCAATAAAAAAACACAAAAACTACCTCCCAGCTCTGCAGTCCCCTTCGATTTGTGTGTTATTTTCAGCTTCTTTAAAGTGAAGTTCAGTTTTCGATATATCAGTAAAATAGAGACTTTTAACCATTGTATGGTACCTGCACTCCATCAAAAAAGAAGGAGAAGAAGAAGAAAACTGAAACATGGCAGGCAAAGTTAGCAAAAGACTGTTGAACACAGCATAGCATTTAGCTTCTCAACAAACAGACCTTTTTTTTCACTGGAAACAGAGCTAAAATGAAATTGAATAACACTTACACTTACATTTACTGGGCATTCAGTAACTCAACTCCAAGTAACTTAACTTAACTTTTATTGTCCCCTGAGGGAAATTTGCTTTGCAGGCAGGTAAAAAACATAAAAACATAGGAACACATCCGCATAGATTCAGGAACACTGACAAGGACAAGCAAATCATCAATGTAAAAGCTTGTGCATTTACATTTACATTTGTGCTGGAAGTGTAGATAAGCAACTGTTTGCTAACACATTTTCCAAAAACATATTTTCAAGGTGGTAACAGCCTGTGTCGGTGTTGTTTTAAAAACCTGTTCTTCTGCCCTCTTGTGGTTGAGAACATTTTGAATCAATTAATGCAGCTTTAAAGTGCTGATGCCCACTTACTAGATCCCAAATTTCTGGACAAAATTTAACCCTGAGTATTGAGTTAAAATCTCAAAAGAAATGCTAGTTATCAGTCCCTATTTTCATGTTAATTTTGATACAAATATAAAGATTTTTAATATGTTCTGGAGGCACTGCACAAAGATTTGGTACATGCAACTCAGCAAACATGCAACTGCATTTTAAAGTTCGGAATCTTATCACAAAAGAATGTATTATTTTTTTTAAGGAAAATAATACAGCCGACATGTTAAAAAACATTTTTGAAAAATCTATTTACTTACTCACAACGTTAATATACACAAAAATGTTTCTTAAATGAGGGCCAAAATTGAAAAATCTACTGCATATCACTGTCAAGGAGCTCATGTTTTGGTGTTATTTGTTTTTGTTTATTTTTTTGTTTGTTTGTTTTTTGCAGCAGTCTCCTCAAGAGACACATTTCAGGTGAGCCAAACCTTTTTTATGCATAATACATGAATGCATTCCTGAACATGGTCAGAGATAGAGCTGCTTTTTCTGCAGTTGTGGTCATTCAGGTTTCAGTAAGCATTCAACAATAACAACAACTGATGATTACATACTGACATCAGTTTGTCATGAATGAACCAATTTGACAAAGTCAATAACAGGCAGGTCTTTTTGTCCAAGCACTTGGCTTTCAATTGCATCTATGACACAGTGTATGGCCTTTCTCTGGATCAGGGTGGAACCAAAAGCCTTATAAAGCGTATCAAGGCTACTTGGTACTACTCTGAGACCAATCTCTTCTTAGACTTATTTTAGTGGTGTGTGGGTTTATGTAATTCTTAATTTATTTTTCATTTTGGTGTATTAGTTACACACTTCAGCATTTCATCTGCGATGATTTAACAGTATACTGAAAGTTAGGTTAAAATAAAACAAAACACAATTTAAGGCAAATAATAAATGATATATTTTTAAAAATATGTATATGTTGTAGTATTGAGAGCATGAATTATATATTTCCTTTGTGATAAAGTTTACAATTTTGAAAATACTAACTCTGTGGCTGTCTGTGGCTTGGTTCATCCTCCTCTTACTTACTCGGTCTACTTTTGGCTTGTAGTCTTGAGTGAATGGCAGCGTCATATTTTGGGAGCAGCAGTGAGTTAACAGGGCTTCCTCCCACTTAGTAGCTCTTGGTGTGTCTCTGACAGTCTTTTTACCCAGAGTGGTGGGAGGAGGGCTCAGGAGATGGGATTTAGAAGTAGCTGCAGCAGCCTGACTTCTCTTTCTGTGCTTCAATGTATTCATGAATCTGGAACTTGGGTTCATTGGGATGCTTGACAGCCCGGTGTTTCAGTTCCCTGAAGAACAGAACCAGACATCATACAGATAGTTTAGAGGAACAGTACAGATGGACAGACACTTTGAAACCTCGCTTTAATCCAAAACATTAGCCGAATGTCAGAGAAAATGAATGGGTGTGGGGCAGTTAAACTCAGTGATCTGAGAAGCCTGCTGTATAAGCTGCATTTCTGTGCCTGCTAAGCTGCCGATCAAAGATCTCATTTAATGCAGGGTTTTACATTGTGGTAATAAAAAATAATGTGTGAGGTGCTGAACACTTGTCATTTACTGCTATGGAGGCAGTAATATGGAGAACTATAGGGACAATAATGAGTGGTTCAGTCTAAACTGTTCAGCATTTCAGTGGAAGTGGGAAACTGTGATTTAAAGGACAAATGTGAGGAATGTGAGAAAATAACAAAATGATCAAAATGAATGAGATTAATGTATAATAGATGGATGTCATGTAATTTACTTAGATAACCCTTCTGTAATTTAAAATGTTTTTTTTAAAGCAGATGCAGCTCCATTATTGCTGATAAACTCATGTCTGAAACTTCTCTTGCTGTATATTGTTCCTCTTATCAACCATATTAATACATTTGTGGCATGTTACTTAATGAAACCAATGTGATCATTAGAAGTGGGAATATAAATAGGGGTCTAAGTATTTTAGGCTCCAAATTAAATTTTAAATTGGTTTTCTTCACTGAGGCTTTTCAAGAGTTAAACAAACTTGTTAAAATGATCAAACTATCATGTTAAATTTTTGATAAGACCCCTCATTTGTACTTATTTGTAGAAACTGTAAGGGTTAGGAAAAAAAAAAAGTAATTATAATATCCCCTTAAATCACATAAGTATTCATAATAGCGTCCTTGAATTTTTGTCTAAATCCATAATTTAAGGGCATTCTGAGCAATTGATCATTAATTACTTTTATGATATTTGGTCATTTTCAAAGGGTTTATTTCTTTTAGATCAGTGATGTGCATCTCACATGTAAGAAATGCATTAATTTTAAAAATTGCTTAGATGGGCTAAACCAGTAATAAACCTAATTTAACATAGTTGGTTATTTCTTTATGAAACAATAAGTATTACAGCTACCAACAACAAATGCAATGCCATAATTGCATCATCAGTAAAAAATAGGTTACAAGTTCTGTTCAGTGTTGTGACCTCAACAAAGTTATTTTAATGGACCTGATAAATCATTTGTCATAGTAATAACCCGTAGTGATAACCACATTGCTTATCATTATATTATGTTCTCTGCACTGAACATCAAACAGTTAAAAGGAATAATAAATGAATAAATCATGCGTTCATACTTGGCCACAGCAGTGAAGGCCAGCTCTACATTGACTCCTGTCTTGGCACTCGTCTCCATGAAGGGAACTGAATACTCCTGAAGACACAAAGAGGAGCAAACAGTGAGTAGCAGAAGAAACCACTTCAGTGCTGGGTTTACAGCAGTGAATCACCATACTCACTCTGGCCAGCCTCTCTCCTTCATCTCTCCTGATCGCTCTTTCACTGCTCATGTCAGCCTGACAGGGAGATGCAGCACAGGTTAGTTAGGACAGGACCACTGTATACAAATGCACCAAAGCCTGACATAGAGTAATACTGAAATCTATTTATTTCCCTGAACTACATATTGTAGATAATTGGAAACAAATGGCTACTGAAAACTTTTCTACCTTTTATAAATTAAATTGCAACTTTAAATTGCAACTTCTCATTGTTATACAAATATGCATAATATCAATCGTGTTAATTGTGTTTCTCTGTAAAAATAAACTTCATGCTACCATGTGAAGTCTTTGAAAAAGAGTTAGTTATAATTCCCGTAATATGCTCAGAAAGAAATGATTTGGAATATTTCATAATCTAGATCTATAGATTAGCCTTTCTATTATCTTCGTTTCCTGATGGCAAATTGCTGTGTGAATTAAAAGAATAGTTTTGGTATTTTTTAAGTGGGGTTGTTTGTGGTACTTAACCATAGTCAGTGTATTACTGTAGAGAACCAGATGGATTTGTGGTGTAGAAAGCTGTAGAACACAAGAGTTGTTGGTCTACCATTGCCTCGATTGGTTTGCCCGTGTTTGTGAGTGTGTGACTTAGGGTTAGGATTAGTATTCCCTTCACATAATAGTACAAACAATTCAACTGATGGAGGAAGCGGTAGACCAGCAACTACCTTGTTCTGTGAGGTAAAATGACTGTTTTTGTCAGAGAAATTTGGTGGATTTAAAGGGAGCGTGAGGCTATAGTGTTTCTCATCAAAAAAAGGCTATCTAACAGAGGAGTAAAGTGATGAGTATTTTTTATATGTATGATTTTTTTTTAAGGTGGGCCTGTTGTGAGATGGCTCAAATGTGTGTTCCAGCTGTTCTCACTCACATTAGTTCATTGCTTAGCTTCTTACACTGATACTCCTGCTGCTTCTCCAAATGGGGCACACTGTCTGCCATCTACTGTGGGCAATACACAGACATTGGATACCTCACACTTCACTTCACTGTCCCTTTAATGAATCACTGCCACCAACTGTCAAACAGTGGAATAATGTCAAGCCTAATCTTCAGTTTAATAAACATGGCCGATCCTTAATTTTAATGTCAGTTTCGTACATCATCCACTTTAATCTGAATTTGAGGCCTAAGTAGCAAGAAATGCAAGAAATACTAACTAAGGTGTTCCATATAGATTTTATGAGCAACCTTGGAACAAGCTGTAAACCAAAGTGGGACCTTATTTACACATCCACAGTGCAACATTAACTTTTATTTCATGTTGTGTTTCTGTCTACCTGATTAAAGTCCAATATTTTTAATGTAACTATGATATAATCTCCACCAACAGCTTCCAGGCTCTTTATTGGCTAGATGCTCCAAAGCTGATTTCTACTGTTTCTGCCATTTGTTGCTGGGCAGGAACTTCACAGTGGGTTTAACAGAGTTTTTTCAGTGGAAAGAGCAGCCTGCTGCTAGTTGGCGAGGTTGGTGAGAGCAGTGACAGTGAAACAAAACAGTGAAGTTGTGGGCTGGAAAGAAAACAGAGGAGCTAAGGGAAACTGCAGTGTTGGATGATAATTCTCTGTTGGGTTGTCACAATGAGCACATTATTAATGTAATATATTTGACCCATATTCCATTTAAAAATCTTAATCAGTGTAGCTTTGTCTCTCTTCTACTCTTTGTACCACCTAGATGACTATGCATGTAAAAGTGCATACACGGCCATCTAATATATTACAGATATATTAAAGAAATATCCTCCTAAACATGATTCATACAGTACAACAATAAATATCTAAGATACTGTCAAAAGAAGGAACTGGCTTCGAGTCAGGTTTCAGCAAAGATCACATCCTTTTCTTTTTTCTTAACACTTCTTCTTTCACTTGCTGAGCTTCTCACTGTTCCCTCTCACCTTGTTGCCCAGCAACATGATGAAGACATCACTCTGTGCATACTCATGGACCTCAGTTAACCATGCCTGAAACGAGAGAGACAGGCGGTTACATTCATACACAGCTGGTCCAACAAAAGAAACAAGATAAATAGAAAGACAGTTTGTTAGCATTAGACTGAAGTGTGGGAGACAGGTTGAGACAGACACACGTATACAGTGTAAAGGGTGAAAAAGGTCATGGAAGATAAAACACACACACTTCTGTGATTGTTTACTAAAAGTCCCACATGGATGTATGTATGTATGGGATCAGAACTTGGCTATGCAGACACGTGCACATGCATTTGTGACTTCTAACACACACAAATATCTGTTATGCAGCATGATGTAATATCATAGCCAGAAAACAGTGATTCTGAAACTGAAGAAAATATAAATGAGGCTGAGATTTGAACTCCCAGCATAATATTCCATTGACCTGCACATGACCATTTACTGGTATGGTCAAGACCATGATAGAGAAAATTGGAGAAAACATATAATAGCAACATAATAAAACATAATTTCTGAGGAGATTAAAAAAGGTTTTAAAAGATAAAATAAACTAAATATATGACAAGAGCAGATAAAATGAGAATACTGGATCACTGTAGGGTGTTAACATGGTCCGCATTTAGATGAACAGCTGGTTCTCTTCTTCTCTGCATTGACAGTGTTCACTTGCTTCTGGCAGCTGAAGCCTGACTGTTAGACTCTTTCGTCACGTGTGCGTGCACATGCAGTCATAAGTGGTAAATGGACTTTACTTATGTAGCGCTTTTCTAATCTTTTGATTACTCAAAGCTCTTTTACAATACAAGTCAGCATTCAATCATTCACACACTAATGCCAAGTGCTTCTCTACAAAGCTGACCTGCTAATCAGGAACTCCTACACACATTCACACACTGCTGGCACAGCCACTGGGAGCAACTTGGGGTTCAGTTTCTTGCCCAAGGATACTTCAACATGAAGACTAGAGGAGCCAGGGATCAAAACCACTGACCATTCGATTAGACCTTAGACAACGACCCGCTCTGTATGTTCTTGTATGAACATACAAGCTTACGTATGAAAAGACACAGAAAAGCGTTTGCATGGCTGAGTTATATAAATCATATGAGTGTGTGAACAAGCCTTATGGCACCCGATAGGACCTGTTATGACCCGAAAGGTTGGGCTTGGTTTGGAAAAAAAATGTAGAGATGAAATTGGATTTGGTCATATCAGCTAATCTACTTGACATGGTGCTTTGAAGTTCTTTTAGTGAAACATAGAAGGAAGAATATGCAGGAATATTGATGGTACTGACATAACACAAACTCTGTGTTTCAGATTACACTGACTGTATTGGCTCCTGCAAGAATCAGACATAAAAAGGCGACTGCTTGTTGGGTTCGATTGGAGATTGGTTGCTGCTGTGTTGGACTTTGGTTGGGTACAGACAAAAAAATGTGGCCTGAGCGGCACTATAAATCACACCCAGATACACAACACATAACATGTGGGAGTTTAAGTAAATAATTACCTGAGATTAGGCCTATGTGTGTGGTACTTGTCCTCCATGACCCTTTCCACCCCTCATACATGCCAACACACACACAAACACACAAACACACAAACACCCACCCACCCACGCACACACACACACAAACACTTCTGTGCTTCAGTGCCAACACTATTAATATTCTATCCACACAAGTCAGTGTATGCTCTCTGTAGCTTTGTTTTCATTAAAGGCCATTTCCCTTTATGGTCTGCTCATTTTAATGTCTTTCTAGCAGAAGACAGTTTCCAGACTTACCCTAATGTTGTCAAAGGATGATTTGCTGGTGATGTCATACAAGAGGAGCAAAGCTTGGAGATAGAACAACATTAAGATAAAAAAATAAATATATGGTTCTGTTCTATACATTTAAGTAAATTTTGTGGATAAAGAACAGCTGAGGGTAAAATGAGGTGGTAAGATGTGCTGTTTATTTGCTTTACCGTGAGCATCTCTGTAATACGCATGTGTCACACTTCTGAATCTTTCCTGTCCCGCTGTGTCCCAAATCTGAAACAGAAAAGGCAGCAGAAGCTGTTCATAGTGACATGGCCTGATTCCACTTGGCCAGATCTAAATTTCAGTTACAACACTGGCGCCCAAGAGGAAATATAGCCTGTGTTCTAAAAATAGGCTGCCATAGTGAAAGCACATCAAGTTTTTCACTGCAAGTGATTTACTTACTGACCTGTAGTTTGACCTTTACATTGTCAACATTCACCACTTTGTTCTGAGAGAAGCAGAAAGAAAATTGATGTTAGAGTGGGCACTAGCTACAAATATTAAAGACAGATTAAAGGACCATTTCATCAAAAATACAAGAAAACAAAAATTTAAACTCTCAGTAACTTTCAGATACTTTTTTTTTTATTTGTACAGATTTTGAGATTTCTGCCTCCACTCCAATGCACTGAAAAATTTCCTCTGACAGATTCAACAGCTGTATCTTTTTGAATAATCACAGTTCTTTTCACTTATCTGCAGATCTAATTACAGCCATATTTTTAGGTTTTTTGACGCACATTTTAAAGTATGGTATTAGAAGAGGTAAATGGAAATATCAAAATTAGTGAGCAACTTCACAATTTTTATTTAGTGCTTAAATTAATTTTTGCCTTTTTTTCGGGACAATTTTTAATTTAGATGACCTATCAGATGTTCTCGTTTGAAGATAGGAAGTAGATGCTGTCTCTATATCCCAAGACATTCCAATATTGGACAAAAACATGATTGGAAGTAACAACTGGATGGATGAAGAGAGCATTAATACCACAGGCTCATTTGTGAAACATCATCATAGTTGTGTTCCTGTTGCAACCTCTGCTTCTTCTAGTTTATTTATCACAGCCACTTATACCACAGCTCATAATGCTCACTCTTACAACAACTATGCTTTGCATTGCTAAGTTTATTTGCTAGAAACCAGCTGGAGAAAAACATCTTATTTGCTATATTCTGTGACATTTGAAAAGGTTGCTTCAAACATCTCAGAAGGAGGAAAGAGTTTTGTTCATTGTTGATATGTGATGTAAGAGAGGCCAAGAGAGCACTAGGGGTTATGTTTAAAGATTTTTAAACATTTTTTTGGACAATGAAATATACTGATATTCACCATTAAGTTTAAGCTTCAGATCTTAAATGGATCATGAACTGCCTACATGAATCATGAACTGTCAGACTACAGGAGAATGTTGTGCTGTGTTATAGAGTATAGTTGTTTGTTGACTGTGATGGTCAGCTCGCCCTGCATTTTTTTTGATTAAAAGACTTAAATGTAATTTAGTTGAAGTGCTAAATTACATTTAAGTGGTGTGTAAAGGTGGAAACTGTTCTTGGATAAACATGTTGTTACTGAATACAATTTTTCAGTGCTGTTCGCACTGCAAGCAAAATCATATTTATCTCCACTGTGTAGGAGTGGGGTCAGAAATCTTGCACAGAAAGGTCAAAACTTAGGACAAATAGAGCAAAAGAAACATGACTATGACAAATATCACTGGAGAAATGTGAGAGAATATGTTTAAGAAAATGACCTTTATGTGAATACACAAACATTTTATGCACACACACACACACCGTGAATCCAATGCCCACTGTAGCAGAGAAGGAGCCGGGGATAAACTTTCCCTGATCGAACTGCACCAACAGAGACGTCTTTCCCACTCCGCTGTCTCCGACAAGGATCGTCTGCAAGGAAACAGTCAGGTTTATCACAAACTATATTGCTATTGATAATTTTGAGCCATGAGTCAGCATGTGCGTCACAGTGGACATCTCTGCTTCCGAGTGGCACAAAATAATCTTTCACAAGAGCTTGGCAGCAAACTGCCATTACAGCATGACTCACAACCTGGAGGAGATAACCTTCAAGACAATGAAATTAATTCAAAGCAGCATTCAGAACATTGGAGTTAGTCATCATGGCTATCAATCAATACTTTATGCTCCATAGGCCTTTCTTTCACTTGTAAACCCACTTAGAGGAGTCAGACTGAGGTAACCATCAACTCTACGCACACAGTGCCCTTCAACCATGACAGATACAGAAATGAGACACAGCCAAGAAAGTCTCTGTTACCTCGAGGAAGGATTAAGACTGAAAATGCAAATCCTCGAGTGTCAATTTGGATATGTTAGGGTGGAGTGGTTTGGACCAAATTACTTAACTTTAACTCTATTAGGAATGTAAGATGACATTCCTCTACTAGCCTGCCATTAATGTATGTCATTATAAAATCATTCTGCAAAACCCACTGGCCAATGCCAGTATTTTTAAAACTCACTTTTTGTGCATTAGATGACTGAACACCATGGAAAATTAATAGATTAATAAGAGTGTGCAGTTAGAGTAAAAAAAAAATATTAATCAAATATAGTTACACACTTTAATTGCTTTTGTTTGACAATTCATTCACATAGCTCAGAAAACGAGTTTTACCTTATGTTGAGAATTTCTTAAACTTAATGTTTAGGTTTTGAAAAAAAGGGAACAAAAAAGTAAGATACCAAAATGAAAAAGAGAACAAAATGAAAAGCAAGCTTTGAAAAGGTAACTTGATATGAACAAACAAAAAGAGATTAAAGTAGCAAACGAAAATCCAACCACTAAGTAGTAGAGAAGCAAAAACAAAACTTAAAATCAAACCCAGAAACATTAGGATAACAGGCAGGACAGAGACAAGGATGCAGGCCCGCAGAGCAGACAGCAAACTGACCAATGACAGAGGAAGACACAAGGACTTACGTACACTGGGAACTAACTCCTAAAAATCATGAATTTTTTTTTCAAAAAGATAGAAAGTGAAGAGAACCAAGAGGAAGACTATCAATATAAAACAGGAAATTTCCCTACTAACACAACAAACCATAAGACTTAAACATCAGTCTTTCTTTGAATGACGTATTGTTATTTCAGAGTTTGAGTCCACATAACATCTCTATACTGAGTGTAAATTGTTGCAACTTTTATACTGAAAAGTTACATTTCTTTCTCACTGTTACAAATGTCCACATATGGTGAGAGATGGACTTGGCTGAATGTGTAATAGAGACCCTGTCATGAACCTTCATAAATTTCCAAACATGGTCTTAGATATCTACATTTTGACCCCATTCTGTCATGATCATTGTTGTTTCAAGTGACTTCACAGAGATGTATGAGTTTTGAGGTGTTCTGAAAGTTGGGGGACTGTCAAAAGTGATCTTGGCCAGACATCTAAAAGTGGGCCTGTCATATATTTTTATTTCAATGTGGGGCATTCGACAGTAGTGAATGAACTGGAATGGAAGGTGCTTGCCATTTGGTACATAAGAGCAACAAGCAAGCAAGTCAAAAAAGAAGTCAGGGTAAAGTAATTATCAGTTAATAAGGCACTGGTTCAACTGTAACACTGTTTTGTCATAATGCTCCACAAATGATCAAGGCTGAAGGAGGGAGTAGGGGGAAAGAAGAGGAAGGATTAGAATTGATAAACTGAAGCAGCTTTTCTCCGCAGTTCTGAGTTGAACAGCCTACCTTTGATCTCAGAATTTTGAAGGATTTAAGAAACTCTCAGAAACGTGTCACCTCTTAGTTGAGGATAAAATACGGATTCTGAATCAACAATCCTCAGAATTTAAACATCAACTGCACTTATGTGTCAACAATAACTTGAGTTAGTTATTCTCTCTGTTGAGAGAAATGCGACTGCAGCAACTGAAAGAAGTATTATGTTCAGAGATACTGATATTTAGTCAGTAATAAAAAGATCAAGTAGAATACTCATGGCCTATTTGTTTAAGTAGTACATTGGATCCACTGATGACCACAAAATAAATTTTGGGCTTCTCAAAAAGGAAAAGTAAAAGTAATATTTATATTATACTTTAGAGTTTATATGCATGTTGAGGTATTGAAAGATTGGGAAAAGCAGTTGAAATGTGGATGCAGTGACCAAGTAGTTCATGCATAAATTGCTAGCAATATGGATATAACATGGACACCACTCACTAGTAAGAAATGTGATCTTTCTCTCAGCCTCAACTGTACTTTGTATTTAGCACCAATTATCAAACATGAGTGTACTAACACACCAGGATAAGCAACATGCTCATTATATGAATTTGTTAATATGCCTGTAAGTTAATAATTTGAGACTAAATGTCCCTGACAAAAACTGACAATAAAGGGCTAGGGTTAGGGCAATACATAATCTATCTATCTATCTATCTATCTATCTATCTATCTATCTATCTATCTATCTATCTATCTATCTATCTATCTA
>JAQMCX010000034.1:3807473-3822283 GCA_029814765.1 Acanthurus leucopareius
TGCTCCTGGAACAAGGTGGCAACGGTTGACCTGGAAACTCCCCTGAATTAATGTGAAACTTTCCCCGCCCAATGCGCAACTGGCGCACGGCAGAAAGTGACAGGGCCCCTGGCGCATTTGACCTCAATGCGCCGGGTGTAAGATAGCAACGCGCCAGGACACGCCTCCATTCCGCCTTCATTCTCAGACCTCCCGCCCCTAGGCACACAGACCTGGCGCAAGTGGATTTGCTATCTTACACTTGTGGCAAAAATGACATGTTTGCGCCGGGTGTAAGATAGCAATGACACATGCGCCACTGGCGCACCGTGTTTGCGCCGGGTGTATGATAGGGCCCTAAATGTGAAAGTCCTTCCTCTGTATAGGAAAATGGTTTTGCAATAGTTGGGAATGGAGAGAGTAAGGAGTTATAAGGCTGTGCTGATCTTCTCCGCATTAATAATGGGAAACATCTCTTTAATCTTTCCAGAGAGTGTGAAGTCTGTGACACACAGGCTGGAATGTAATTTAGCTTGACAGTTTTTATATTGCCACTAATTTAGTTCGATACGCTGCACAGCAGCTAAGATCTGAAACCCCAGAGCAGTGGCAGATCACTGTAGCTGTCAGTATTCAAAGTTACTTTGATAGATGATAGTGTGACTGATATGATTACACTTCTTTGCCAAATACAATTTTATATCATGACAGCAAAATATTGTTACATACTTCTATATAAAGAAACATACAGAAATAGTTGGATGTCACTGAAGAAACCCCAAAATATTAATACTTTGAAAGTAAATACCTTAATATCATTCTTAATGCATTAGAAATGCTATCAAAATCATTTATAATGCAAACAAAATGAACAATGAGGTAGGATGATTGACTGTTCATACACAGAGTTAGTGTTCAAATAAAAGAAAAGTAGTCAGTGAACTATGAGGTTTGTTTAACGCACAGTCACTCATTACAACGATCACTGCAGGTTTGTGTGGATATGTGGGAGAGCAAACACAAATTCAGTCTTTGTACTCACTCACAACAGGTGTCCTGGTGTGTTACTGTCACTGACAGTTGATCATTGTCAACAGAAATGTGTGCTGCAAACCCCCATGCAATACAAATGGAAACATGTTCATAAAAACATTGCTTCATCATGCTTGTAGTATTTAAAAACTTAACTTGACCATACGCCTTAAAATGGTCCCCCAACGTGGCTTTTTTTGATAATGTTTCCGTAAAAAATCAATGCTGCTCTAGTTAAAGGTATTAATGTGAACTGCTTTGAAAGAAGCATCAATTTTTTTTCTGTGTATGTGTGTTTATTTATGGTCACTTGAGGGCAGAAGTCCACAACAAGCTGAACATTTACACACATGTTTGACATATCTCAGTTCTATTTGCTAATGGAAATCAGTTGTTTATTTACACACTCATAAGATACTGTATGTTGCAACGTGGTCCTCATCATTTCGAGTTATGTGTCTTATCACCAGACAAACTTAGGTAGCTATGTCCTGACAACAAAACTGGACTCTTAAGCTGCTAAATGCTCCATTATGTTAACAAGCTAGTGCCTCACTGTGTCCTCCTGCTGTTCTGTGCTGTGGTAGGCAGTGAGTGTCTAAGACTGATTTTATTTAGAGCAGCTGCTTGATGCTGCCGAAACAAAGAAAATGAAAGCAGTAATAGTGAACCAAACAAAACAGTTGTGACCTGTGAAACCAAAAACATGTTGCAACACTAAAAATCTGTGGAACACAGGGGAATAGAGGGGTCAGCAAATAATCCTCTGTGGTTTTAACACTATGAACTTTTTCATCTTACATATAGTCATTTGATCCTTTTTTGACAGAACAGTATTGATTGGTCCATCCTTAAAGCTCAGTCTCCAGTAGAAATCAATGAAATCACAGAAGATGTTATAATACAACATCAATGTAACACTGACAATAATTCAAGAAATTTGAGTAGAGCATAGTGTCTCAATCATTGTAAGTTGTATGTAGAAGCTCTAAACAGAGCTGAACCCACAGAACCATTTCAGCTTCATTTCTAACCACTGGCCTCACCAAAGAGCACTTAAAGAAGCTCCTTTTATGTAATTATGATCCCTCAGGGGAATGCGAGTAAGATGGAGATGGAGTGGAAGAAAAAACTACCATGCTCCTGAGACACGACAACAAAGGTTAAAAGACGCTACATTAAAATGTCACATCAGTGAGATAATGTACCAACAGGACTTGTTTATGTTGTTCACCTGAAGGAAACAGTCTATGATTTGGGGAAGAACAGCTTGTACTGACATAATTTGCCCCTCTACAAAGCACCTTCCCCCCTCACATTACAAGCCCAACACATGAACTCACACTGAAACACAATGCTTCCAAGGCAATTAAAGGCAGCTGGCTAGAGTGTGTAATGGCTACATTAAGCTAGCATGTCTCATTGGACCATTAGCCTTTAGGAAAAACTCACTTCTCACTTAAACTCACAGTAATAACATAAAGTCATTTTGCAGCTGTCGTGATGAACACAAATCATTCTTTAAACAATTATTTAACTGTAATGACGTGTAGCAGACTGTGTCTGTGTGTAGGATGTAATTAACTAAATCATGTTTATTTCTGGAAAGAAGCTAAAATAAATTCCAATCACATTGTTGATGTCCTAATTTCTGTGACAGTGACCAGGTTTTAAAAAGAAAGTAGGACATTGCAACCTAAAGGCCAATTTAATAACAAAGGAAACTTGCATGGACTGATGCAGCCCCCTCAAACTGAACAGGAAAAACAATCCGGCTTCATAATGTGACAAGTCCCTAAAGCCCAGAGGGAGGGTCTCTTTTCTCTTTGTTCCACCCACAGTGAGGTCAAAGGCCAGCACCCCTGAGCTGACGGGAATTACTAAATCACTGGAGTCTGGACTCCAAACTCGCCATCGTGTTCCAGCTCATTGTTTCAAAAGAATGAGACAAAAGATTCTACAGTCAATGCAAAACTAGTCCACAATCACTCCAATTACTTATGCAGAACATGAGTAAGAATGTTATCTCAGAGCTCTTTCAATAGCTTTTCTTCTCTTTTAACTGCATCTCACAGTTTCCATTCAGCTAATTTAACTGGCTCAGGTCTCATCATGACTGGCACTAATAAACAGTGGGAGATTACAAGTCCTGTATTCATTCAGAGGTAGTTTGTGGTGTTGGATATGATTCACCTCAGAGCAGTCATGTAAGGGAGTCTAAATAAGTTGCTCATGTTGGACTATAGCAGGACTTTCAATCCTGGTCTTTAATTCAAAAAGCTTAATGCACTAAATAGAGGTCCTTAACCTTGGCCCCAGTCATTGTTTGGTCCTCAAATATTTATTTATTTTTCTAAATAGTAGTGGTGCTGAATCTATCATTGGACTAATATTTTGAGTTTAAAGATTAGTCCACTATCAAAAATAACTTTTTTTTTTTTGTACCAACAATAGAAATAGAAACTCTTTGTTTACCAGCAGTATTGTACAAAATTCTACAGCCAGGCTCCTGATTAAGACTATACACCCCCACATCTGACCAGTTTTAACCTCTTTGCACTCATTACATTCAAGGGATTGTTTGTTCTGGTGCAATACAAGGCCCCACATATAATATAGACACGGAGTATGTTTTATAATTATTTATAGAACTTTACTTGACCAGGCCCCTGTGAACGTTTACTATATGTCCCCACTACCCTAAAAAAGCCCCTTAGATTCATCAAGTTAGGTTTTTCAGCTGTTCTCACAGTAAAGGTTAGAGTGAATGTGTGATGGATCCTTTGCTGTACTCACATCTCAGCCCTGGAACAGGACTGTGGTGCTGCATCAGGTGAGATGCCAAGCAGCAGACCAGCATTTGACACCACAACACTGTCAACAGTTTTAACCAGGTAATTTTAGCAACCATCAGAGACTCCATTAGCCCTGTTTGTAGCAACAAAACAAGATATTTTAGGACAAAACATGATCTTTTCTTAGTCATGTGGATGTTGTGCCCACATTTAACCAGATCTTAAGCACAGTATTTGTTTATGTGGATGTCTTATGCTGTGTCCATGAGCTGGGAAGCACTTTATACTCCATAGTTATAAAACATTATAAAAATTCTTCTTGAATTATTATCATTATTATGACTTTTATTTAAAGATGGTTGCCGCTTTGAAGAGCATCACTGAGTTTTATTTTTATAGAAACTTCGTGTTTAAACGCCTTCAGTTAGGGTGACTCTACTCTTTCTCTCCGCCCTCTAATGTAGTGCATGATTCCTTCTCTAATTAAAAACTGAGGTGTATATTAAGTTAACAAGTTGAAATGGAATATGCAGAGAAATGCAAATATAATACTTTAAAAAACACCAAACCAAACCAAACCAAAAATTTGTAGCCTGTTGAAAAGCTTACTGTTAATTACAGAAGGAATTGCGTGTTTTAGGCAGATTGAACACGCAACAAGCCTGGAAACGGACCAACTGAAACTGCATCCAAGAGAAGATCAGCACCATGGAGAGCGAAAGCCCTGTCCCGCACGGAGGCGTACCCGGCTGGAAGACCCGAGTACTTTAAGGTTTAAGGACATTCACACGTACCGAAGCCTAAATAAACTTATAATTGATAAACAGAAAGATTAAAGAAAAAATAATCTTGACTTGAGTACTTTCATAGAGATGATTTTTCATGAAAACCAGTCTCGCAAAGTTGAGAATTCCTGACACTGAAACAAACCATCGTGATTGAAACAATATCTCCATACCTTGTGCACTAATTCCTCATCATACGTTGGAGCCGATGGAGTCTTTGCCTGGCTGTCGGTGGTCTCTCTGGATTCATAGCCACTATC
Organism: Acanthurus leucopareius; assembly: GCA_029814765.1. Lineage (NCBI taxonomy): Eukaryota > Metazoa > Chordata > Actinopteri > Acanthuriformes > Acanthuridae > Acanthurus > Acanthurus leucopareius. Next base: position 3,812,325 of record JAQMCX010000034.1, read on the forward strand.
GGGATGGATCTCAGGGTAATCTGTGGTGTAGTGCGCCGAGATCGGCTCCATGGACTCCATCCGCTCCATCCTTTTGTCCTCTCCGCGCGCTTTTTTCCACTGAAGGCTCCGGTGAGAAGAATAAAAACTGTCAAACCACGCAACTCCGTCTCTTTCTTTTTCTATTTCTCCGTTCAGCCAGTCCTCCCCACGCAGCCTTCTCCTCTGAGTTCCACGCTCCTCCACAAGCTCCTCCCATTAAGTGAGAGCTGCCTACATCACTTCATATTATAACAGGCTCGTCGTGATCGTTCACTCACATCACGCCTACTACAGTGCACGGTGGGGGAGGTGCGGATGAATGGTACATGAGGAGGATGGAGATGTGAAGCTTGTAAAATGGGAAGCGATGTGGATGGGAGGAAGCGAGGACGATGAGGAGGATGAGGATGATGAGGATGGGTGGCGATGAGGCTGCGTTCAAGGGCGACTTGTGGCTCTGTACATCGGAGAAGTTATCATTAAAGCTTTTTTGCCTTTTTTTGACAGGTCGAAGTCAAGATTCTGAATGCTGAATATCGACACGACACCGTGATGAAACACTTTCATTTGTTTAGCAACATAGATTGTAGACTAGACTATTTTATTTCAATACAGAGGTCTTGTATTGAAGGAAAATACAGCAGAAACTTGTTAAAAAGGGCATCAACACTATTTACAACGTGTGCTGAGTTTAAAAAGAGACGTTTTCCATCTTTTTTCAGAATTTTCATTAAAGTTTGATTTTAGTAGATGGTGTGTGAAGACCTTACATCAGCACTTAAAACTGTTTATTCAGCTTCTCTTAACAAGATATGTAAAGACAGTCATGCTAATGGGAATATAGTATGCTCCACAGATAAATAGACGGATTTGATTTTACATAAAAAGCACATGCAAAATATTTTTTTTAAGTTATGATATATTGTGGTGAATGAAACATGTTCTACAGTATACAAATTAATTTGAATAAATGAGCTCCAACTCAGTCTGTTACAGCATTAACAATTTATTATACCAGTTCATGCAACAGTAATAATAATGCAATGTTATAGTTTACAACCAGCAATTGGGGTGTGAACTTCAAAAGTCACATGATTTGGACTTGAGTCAGACTCGAGTTCCAAATATGATGACTCCAGACTCGAGTTGATAAGATCATCAAAGACTTACAACTGGACTTGAACACCATAAACAAAACATGAGTCAATCTGTTTTCCCTCATTTTGTTTAAGCTGTTTATCCCAGAAAGTCAACACTTAAGTACTTTGATCTATGTTATTTAAACCAATCCAACAGCTTTCAGTCAAGTTGCAAGTGTGAACCATAAAGAGCTAAAGTAATTTGACTGAGCTTCTGTTTGGGGAAGTGATCCCCAAGATAATTTTGTTGGCTTAAAAACCAGTGCAGTTGTCAAAAGCATACACAACTGCAGGACACAAAACCAAATGAAAAGTATAAATAGAGAAGCAACAAGTCTGTTCAACATTTAGAATGTCATTACATTGGGTTAAGTATGCATTTTTATTTTCAAGGGCTTGAAACTCAAAATTTACAACTTAGGACTTGTCAGTCTTCACTTGCTACTTGACTCTGGACTTGCCTGTCTTGACTTGGGACTTGATTGTAATTTGTAAAACAATACATCTCTGATATTTTTTACAGCTGACCATTTGTAGAGCTGCAAATCAAGATAAAATATGAGCAGAATCTACTGACAAACACATAAAAAACCAAATAGTAATTTTACAATCATATTCAGAATGTGATAGTAATATTTTATTGTATCTAACGGTAATTTTAATGTCTTGACACGCTGTATTACTTTTGAAATGCCAAATGGGTAAATATTGATTGCTTCTCCATTAACTTCCACTAGAGTTTGCACAAGAGTCAGGTTTTCATAGGGTTCATTTTTTCTGGAATGAGGACAAGACTGTTTGAGGTGAGTTATTTCTGCTGGAAACTCCACCACTCTCCTGACATGGTGTTAATATTTAGCCGATGTTTGATCCTGGTGAATCTGGTGTCTGGATTTTGTTAAGGAGTTTCAGGAAAGCCAAAGAGTCAACTGTTCTCCTCTTGCTGCTATATAAAGGAGTGACTTTGAGTTTAAAAACTGTGGCTAACTTGTAGAGAGTAGGTTAATTGACTGAAGAGTGATTTAAGTTTCATGTCTTCTTCAAATGTTTTTTTTGCAATGGCTCCAGAGCTGCTCACTGTTATTGTGGTTTCAGGTAGGACTTTTCTTTTCCACCTCACAAATTTGGCCATTAGATTATAATAATAATAATTTATTATGGTGGCTGATAAGTTTGTATGCTTTTAGGAATTGCATGCATGTTTTTATTGAATTAAGTTTTCTTTTAAATCAATTCTTATGAGTTAGGTCCTTTCACAGGCTAGCCTATTTTTACAAGGTGCCTGAGTAAAGACTTAAAGTCTCAAACGAAACATATATAATGCCTTAATTTTGAAATTATATTGATTTTCACAAGTCATCTGTAGACATCTGAATACTCAATCAACTTGGAGGTTTTGCTGTAAGCAAGTAGCACCAACAATATTCATCTAAATTGTCTCATTCAATCAAAAGTTTTTTAGAGGCAACTTGTACACAAATATTTCACAATAATATGAAAGTAACCTGACAACATAAATGTGTAACACGACCGTTCTGTTAACAGAATTTTTAAATAATACAGTGGAATCATTCATGATTTTTTAAACACTCAAGTATATGTTTTATACTGAAGTATAGTTTTATACTGAAGTATATTTTATATACTGTATATATATACAAAATACCGAACTTGTGCAATATGAAAGATTTCAGGTAACTGAATGTTTCTTTACGGTTAACAATATCAGGTCTGACAATTCATTTTACAAATACTGTTCTGTGTGCATGTATCAAGTTAATGTGTTGTAAAAGTAAGGACATTTTGGCTAATTAGTTGTCAATACAGTTAACCCAAATTGATTTGTTGTCAATATCTATGTGTATATTCTAATGATTAAGTATAATGCTGCTTTTCATGTTACAGGGAACTTAGCAAAAAGCTTATCTGACATGAATATTTTTTTTAATGTGCTCTTCTGTATTATAGGATTGTAATGCTCAGAGACTTGGTACGCAAACATCAGTTTTCTGCAGGCATCTGTGTTTTCTAGTTCAGATGCACTGTGACATATTTAGATTAAAGATCAAGAATACATACGCAGGAGAACTGACTTTGACTTGCAGTGGCCTGCAGCATAAGTTATAGATTTCATGTGTGAGCATGAGTTCATTTCTTTGTTCGTGAAAATATGACACAATCTCTTCACTTTTTCTGAGAACAAGGTATTTTTGTTGTTTTATTTTTATTGCTCAACATAAATCAGCCTATATAAAAATAAAAATTGACACTGTTGGGGGAGATGCCCCAGGATATTTTAAATCAAACAATCTTTTCATATTTTTATTAATATTAAAAATATATATTTGATTTTTTGTTACATAATGGCAACTTGTTCACGACATGAATTTCTTTGAATGGCCAAATGCATTGTCAAAACACAGAACCCTAATTATCCATGGGATAAAAAAAAAAACGTTATGAAAAAAAATGGAAAATAAACTAAACATGACATAAAAATGGCAGCCCTTACTGTGTTGACATAGGCATCTCATAGAAAACTTCACCAGCATTTTGTTTTCAGGAACTTAGATACAACTTCCACTTCTGTTATGTATACAGTCAACATCTATTTTGCTGTATAATCCCCTCTTTAGCCCTTCTGAGGCAGTGACAGTGTGCTGTTTCTCTCCTCAACCTCAGTGTCCTGTGTAGCATTTTGTATAGTGATCATGATGCTGGTGGTGGTCTTCTACAGAAAAGATCCTCTGTGCTGCAGATTCAGAGCCCACAGGACAGAACACCACACGGTAAGACCAGCTATCTATTACACTAACCACAGACATGCCTTAGACTTTAGTCATATCAAGTATGACCCCTTCAGACTACTGTAGATTATGTAAGGATGAGATTAGCTCTACATGCTCATGTCCAGTTATATCCTAAATAAATTAAATACTTAAGTTATTCGTATGTCGCAGTTGACTGATGTAGATATTTAAGTTTGAGCTTACTTAATTGCTTTGTATATTGTTATCTAGCCTACAGCAATGTATCATATCATAAAGGATCATTACATTTTTTGTTTGCAGCTTCGATGTCCTGTAAGAAAACCACATCTCAAAACAGTTTTCTTTTCATGAGCTCAGAAGAACAGCCTGTTTTCAGCCTTATGACAGGGAATTTTCCTGCAAATACTAGATGGTTTTCAAATTGTTTAAGAGGTCTAAGAAGTAGGAGAGTTTTCTAAACTCTGAAGGAATACTCAATCATTCAGAACCACCCACTGAAATTCTAAATTTAGAGGTACATGGTAATAACTGGACAGGAAGGGTAAAAAAAAGCTTGTAATTTTAAACATTATGAGTAACTTAAACTGTCAAGACAAATTTTCTGAAGTAAAAGTACAATATTTACCTGTGTACAGTACAACTGAAGTAACTACCACAGCTTATGTGTGTGTGTGTGTGTGTGTGTGTGTGTGTGTGTGTGTGTATTTTTATATATAAATATGACTGAAGCACTGTATATATAAATGTATATATATATGACTAGTCATATATGAAGAACACAACAAACCATTAATTAAAAACTCATATGAAATGTATTGAAGTAAATATAAAAGTACATAACAGTGGTAATCAGAAATGCTCTGTGCAATGAAAGTTTTTCATCGCCTCATCATGAACATGCACACATGAACTGGGAAGTGAGGACACAGGAGCAGTTAAGCACACTCACACAGCTGGAGTGGGAGTGCAGTCAAGTATTTTAAAGCAATGAGCAAATTTGCTGAGGTTAATGTCAAGTTTGGATCCTCTTCATCGAATGTTCAAATACAGTTTTGTATTCATGAGCATATGAGTCAAACAGAGCAGCATAATAAGTAAATGACACAATTTTTTCTTTTTAAAAGTGAGGAAATTAATTTACATATCAGCATTGTTATGTAATCGGTTCAACCAATCAGTGACCCAACATGACCCCCTTTAGATCCTCTCTCTAAGTTTGGGAAATGCTGATTTAGACAATTATAATAATATACTTAGATTAACAAAGCAAAAACTATTTACATTGAAATTCTAACTAATCCCTGATGATCTATCTTCCCAGGAGGATTCTCCTCATTACCACAGCAGGCACTCTTTGATTGGCATCCCCCATAATGAGCACAGTGCTGCCATGAACCAGGGAGCTGTTGGACCACAAGTAAAAATGACTTATTTGCTGTAGAAAAGTGATAAGTGCAATTATTTGCAATGGATCATGTGCAACTTCCAAATGCTTCATATTTTTGTGTTTATGTAATCTAGCATCCTGGAAGCCTGTTTATTATTGGGAAACCAAATGACTACCACCTTAGTGAAGCTTTCCCGAGGCTACCTTCCTATGAGAGCGTCCGGAAGAAGGACCGGCAGAGACGGATCCACACTTTGATCTCACAACGCTTCGGCCTCAATGGCTTCCACAATGAAGTAAGCCAACAGAATGTTACAGATTTGGTTTCCTTTAGGATTTTCTAGGTAGTTTCACCAGCTTAGAGTGGAATACATTTTCTGCACTTCACCTTGATGTAAAATAGGTTTAAAGCAACAGTTGGCCAATTTGGAAAATACATATTTTTGCTTTCTTTCCTAGAGTGAAATAAGAGGGTAAGTATCATTTTCAATATCTCTGAGATAACAGTGCTTTGAAGGTGTACAACAATAAATAAATCTAGGCTGTAGTTCCGTGCAACTCTAACAAATTTCATAAATTAACATTGATATTCATCTTTTAAAGAAATATGTAGGTTATTTTTTCAAGTTGACTGTTAAAAACTTGAAGAGCTGTCTCAGATTCATCAATGTTTGTTGACATTTTTGTGTTTTTTTTCTTTCTGTGTGTATCAGGGGTCTCTTTGTGTGGAGAGCTAGTTATTGAAAATGTTGTCAAGGTTTCTTGAATACACCTACGCAGCTCTGCTTGGTTTATTGTTTCTCCAAATGGTAAAAACCTCTATCAGAATATACAGTCTCCAAGTCTGAGCTGAGATAACCATAAAACATATCTAGATTGTTTTAATGGATGGTTCAAAGCTTCATGGGAGTCCAAACACTCAGCCTTTTATTCATCTTATACAGAGGTTAAATAGTAGTTTCCATGATTGGTAAACTGTGGCTGTGACAAAACATCTAAAGGAAGCTCCTAACTTGCAAATTTAGGAGTATATCAGTCCTAATTTTAGGACCTCCAAATTTTTGGACTAAAAATATTTTATAAAGTGATTATGGCTGCTGCCTGGGATCTGCCTCGTAAACACAACAGTTTAGGAACCATTTATGATATTGTACTTCTTGCAAGGTATCACCTTTTTAGAATGTAACTCAGTAACACAAGAGACCAGATTAGTTCAGCAAATGCTTTGAAGGGTCAGTGCTTCCCTCCAGACATGTTATGCTGGTGTCTTGGTGCCCAAAGACATTTTGGGACCTGGGATGCTGAGCCCTCTGCGAATAAATGCAAGAAAATGTACATTTAGGGATTACATGTCAACATAATCTGTGATTATGTTTATGGAATAATAAAATATATATCAACCAAGCCGTCTTATACAGAAACCTGCTAATTATTAACAAGTTGCCAAGAGGCTGACAATAACTTTCCCATATATTTCACTAGACAGTGGCCTATAAACTTCATTTACTTTGCTTTTTGTGTCTAAATCAGAGACACTTGACCCACATTTTATATAAATATCTTTATTTGGATGTGGCAGCATACCTAGTATTTCTGTCATGAACTCATTGACAGAATTCCAAGATCACAGGTTCATAAAACATGGCATCATCCACAGCAACCGGATCAACTCCACTCTTCCTCTAAGCTTGAGAACTCTATAAGTTTCTAGTAAAAATTTGTCTCAGCAGCTTGTGAGGAGTCCTCCTAGTAGTAAGATAAAATGTTGTCTGAATATGGCCTCAGGTCTTTGTGTCTAAAATTTAGGGAAGTCTTTAAATATGTCATATATTTCTTTGTCACATCCCACTACAGCCTCCACCAACATATGAAGAGACCTTTCGTCAGTCCCAGGACATTTCACCTGTACATCTACACACCCTGGATGTCCACCTGTCAATCCACACCCAGGATGAACCCTCATACCTCCATGAAGAGGCACATCATACCAATCAACCACCCACAACACTCCATGGGCCATCTTCCTCCCACACTGCAGAACAGGACTCGGGGTATCTGATCATCTGACGGTCTGGTACTTTGCTGCCAAGCCGCAACATAAGCACATAAGGCTACTGTTGTAAGAGCCAAAGTGACTGGTGACATCAGGGGCAAGAAAAGAGGGAAGGAAACAGGGATGATCTGAGCATTAGACCTTTTCATGTAAAATTCAGTTGTAAATGTAAAGCTTAACCATTGTTTTATTCACTCTCACCCCCTCTATCTCTGTCCCCTTTCTCTCTATCCGTCTCCCTTCCTCTGATGCTGACTATCATCAATGTTTTATGCAGCTAGAGTGACATATAATCTGATAATGAATGAAGCAAATAGGGTATTTATGACATAAATAAATGTAAAGGAATTTGAAGAGACTGCATATTTTATAATAGTATAACACTATATTGGTTATTAATGTGAATTTATTGCCGAGTCTGCTACAATTAAAGTGGGCAAAATAGTAGTTGATGGCATTGTAACTATGTGGTCTTTACTACCTGTCCACTTCCTTGTTGGGCTCTCGCTCTTTTTTCTCCTCTCTACCTATTAGTGCTGTCAACCAACAGGTGAACATAAAGAACGGAGTATTCATAGTACTTTAAGAGCCAGAGAGATGTCAAATAATCAATTTGTAACATTATCATAGTAAATGATTGGGCTGCGTGCAAGTCAGGTGACATCACTTTGACCTGATTGGTTTACCTGAACCTGACTGTTTTGCTGAAAAAAAAGTATATCATTCGATGGAAAAATTACATTTCTTTCTTGTCATGTATTAATTTTAAAAAGGGTATTGGCATAGCCAGCATCAAAAGTGCAAATTAATGATGTATCTTAAACAAAATTACTTGAGAAAAATATATGTATAAAAATATATTAAAGGTTCTTAGTTCACTGTCCAAATGTGTGCTGAAAATACACAAAACAGGATATTAATATAAATAATAAAATGCATGAGCTATCTCGTTATCTGGAAAAAGAATAAAAAGAAATAAAAAAGAATAGCTCAATGAGACAACATTAGCCAGAAGTTCTGAAAATTACACAAGCTGTTGACAACTCATTATGTTACTATGTGCAATGCAAGCTTCCTAACAAGGGCGTTAGGACTTTAGGTGTGCTTAAGCATCCCTAAAAATAGTCTGAATGTGCCTGTGGATGGAAATGCTTGTGCTTTTAAAGAGAGTTGCATGATCCCGCTTGAAGGTATCCTCAATGACTCTGACTACAGATGTAAGCGTATATGAGTGAAAATTTTCTGTAACATATCTTCATATAACATATCTTTATAACTCTCAAGTTTTACATTTTATTTTTTTCAAAGAATAGTGAAATAGGAGGAAGGATTGGAAGTCTCAACAACTACGATTCTTCAGAAAAGCTTGCCGGTTAGAATATTTTAGCACTGATGCTGTTTATTAAATGTCTTTGGGATTTAGTTAAATCCCAGTTAAATCCTGTATGTTTAGCATTTCTACTGGACATTTGCTCATCGTCTTCAATATAGCCTCATAGAATGTGAAAGCTGTCCCGTCACAGAGAAAAATGTCATACTTCTGGATTAATAATTCACTACAATGATAGAAAGAAGGAAAAAATAGTGACTGTTTTCTATGAAGTCATAGCAAGATTCACTCAGTGAAACTGGAATTTACTCAAGCGTATGTAGTGGTATTTATTTTATGACTTTAGATAATAGTGGTCATTCCCAAAATAACTTAACCTGCTAGTTTTAGCAGGTAATCTTTACTTAGAATGCACTGGCATGCTAACTTTTGCTAATGAGTATGACACAGAAACTACTACTGAGGGTGATGGGAACTGCAATCACTCCTAAACCATTGTGTTGGTTAAACTGAAATGTTGACATAATAGTAACACTAGACAATAACTTGGAAAAGATTACAAAAGAGATTAGAATTAATCATGTGGAGAGCACAGATGTCTGAATCAAATCAAAGGAACATTGAAGTCAGTGGAATGAACCATCTGGAAGCCATGGATGTCTGTGCAAACTTTGTGCTAGTCTATCAAGCAGATGCTGAGGTATGTGACAGAATAGGTGAAAACTCAGTCCTGCTGGTTGTGCTTCAAGATAAGTCAGGGAATCAGCCAATGTTTTTAGGATTCATCTGGGCACCATAGGGAGCAGTTTCAATAAAAAAACATTGAAACAAAATATATTTTTTTCCCCTTAAATGCCCCTAATTGAAAACAATGAAAACATAAGATGTAGTTTGATGATGTAGAGACAAAGAATAGGATCATGGGATTTTTTTACTTTCTATTTGTTATACAGCCACTATTGCACATTACTAATTAACTAAATGACCCAAGCAGAAATGTTCAGAGATGATGTAATGTAGCAAAGTTTTATTCTACATTAGGTCACACTTGCAGACTTTCTTCCTCAGTCTCTGACTGGTGTTATGGAAGCTGTCAACAACTGACAATTTGAAAAACACCATAACCATGAATAAATTGAAACACAATGAAATTAAACATTTCTCTGGTTTTGACAATTTTGTTGTGTAGCTGCGTAAGTTATGACATCATCTTTGCTACAAAACTCTCTGGTCAAACATAACATAACATTAGAACAAC
>JAQMCX010000034.1:3822383-3838680 GCA_029814765.1 Acanthurus leucopareius
TAATTTCGATTAATTAATTACAGACCCTATAATTAACGCGATTAAAAATTTTAATCGAGTCCCACCACTACTTTTTATACATTCTAACATACATACATACTTCGGAATGCAGTATTTTACAGGAACTCATACATTTATACATAAAGACCCTCCACCACAGACACACACACACACACACACACACACACACACACACACACACACACACACATCATGGCTACTCAACATAAATGGAGTAAGTACTATGAATAGAAAAGACCCCATCAAAGATGAGAAAACAGCAATAAATGAATGAGTAAATGTTACCATTGAGAGACTAACTGTTACATGAATAAATGCAAAGAATATGGCATTGAACAATAAAGTGATTGGATTATAAATGGATTGTTATCTCCAGGCTGGCAAGCTGCAGCTTGTCAGAGATCAGCTGTGCCACTCTGGCCTCAGCTCTGAAGTCCAGCCCCTCCCGTCTGAGAGAGCTGGACCTGAGTGACAACAGGCTGCAGGATTCAGGAGTGAAGCTACTGTGTGATTTTCTGAAGAGTCCAGACTGCGGACTTGAGACTCTGAGGTCAGACTCTTTATTGTACTTGTGTGCTGACATTAATATGATGTGAAAGTTGTGTTGACAATAAACTGCAGATATAAAGCTGATATTATTCTGATCTACACTGAGTATCTTCATGCTAACGTCTATTTACTTCATTAGTTGTCTAGTTCATTGAATGCGGAGGCACAATGTTGAGCTACGCATTTAAATCTTCACAAAACAAGAAAAAATTACACTAGATAATTCACTCTGTAGCTCCGAAACCCCTGATTTTTATTTTATATTCCACAATGTTTTATTAAATTAATTACCATACATATGAAGGATAAATAAATCATCTCTATTTCATTTACACAGTTTTTCTCCATCATTTCTTCTTTATTCATTTTGAGTGACTGCATTTTGTCAGCGACCAGCTGTGCTTTTCTGGCCTCAGCTCTGAAGTCCAACCCCTCCCATCTGAGAGAACTGGACATGAGCCGGAGGATACAGGAGTGAAGCTGCTGTCTGATGTAAAGACGAGTCCAAACTGCAGACTTGAGACTCTGAGGTCAGTAGAGTGTTGGAGTCAGTCCATGCTAGTTTCAGCAGGATTGTACTAAACACAGTTAATATCAAAGCAAAGATACAGATTTTTCTTGTAAACTCCAACCTTGTCAGTGGCTGCTTTCCTCAGTGAAGCTGTGAGAGAAGACTTGTGGCAGATTTAAAGCTGTAATGAAGGAGTTTCTGTATACACTGATTTATGGCTTTTGATGTCTGTCTTCTCTCATCAGATGGAGGGGATCTTTGTCAGTGAGTGATCAGAAAGGTGTTTGGGTCATCAGGACACAGCTGATCGTCTTTCACAGAGAGGTTGAAGCGGCAGCAGCAGCAGCTTGTGTGTGGAGAGGCTCCGTTACTGGGGGGTAAAGTGGAGAGGAGAGCTTCATCCAGCAGCACTGACAGAGGAATCCTAACAAATGGAGACGACTCTCAGTGCTGCAGTGTGACCTGCTCTGAGATCAGCTCCACTGTCACATAGAATGTCAAGTCCAGCATCATCCCTGTGTGTTCCTGTGGATGTGAATAGTGTATCATTGATGTATGTGGACTGCTCTGCTGCTACCAACACACTGAGACTCTTCCACTCCTTCTGCTTCACATTCAACCACCTCCTCCATCTGAAACCTGGAATGTTCTTTTTTCACTTTTGGTGCATTTAGTGTGCTGAACCCCAACTTGAAAAATCAGATTACTATCTTTTATGACATAATAACTTTAATTGTAAGTGTTTGAATCACACAGAGGACTGAGGACTGGAATTTGTTTTGTGTTATAGCTCCACCATGTGATATGATGGAGAATTTCAGCTTATTTATTGAGTGTGGCCTTGACCTGCTCTATATGTAAAGTGTCTTGAGACAACTTTGTTGTGATTTGACGCTATATAAATAAAATTGAATTGAATTGAATTTCCCCAGTATTTTTTTGAATATCTTGGAGATTGATATCACAGTACAGCTGCTAGCTGTTTTTAATTGCATAAAAGCCAGAGAGAAGGAGCAGAATGAAAGAGGGAAAACTCTCCATAGAGTTTTTATGTCTCAGGAAGTGATGAGGTTTTATTTTTATTTGTAATATTTGATATTAAAGGTTTAACAACTTATTAAGGTCTCTCTCTCTCTCCTTCTGATCATAACCTGATCATGTCATATATCATATCTCGAAAAAAACCCAAAAAACCTCAGTGTTATTCAGGTTTTCTTCTGTTGGCTCAATAACAAAGTAAACCACTGAAGAAGACGAAGAAGAAGAAAGAGAAAATAGATTTTTGGCATGAAAATACTCAGTGTGGATCTGTATAATATCAGCCTTTAAGCTGCACTTTATTATTACAAGTTAGGAGAAAATGACTGAAGTTATTTCAAACAAAATACATGGAAGCCATTAGAGGCAAGTGAAATAAATACATTTCTGATGATTAATTTTATTTCTAATGAATCTTTCCTTAATTGTTCCTTAAGTGTTTTCTCATCTATGAAACAGGTTGAAAAGGGAAGTTTTTTCAAGAATCATTCAAACAATAAAAATGTCACTTGGAAAAATGTTCTCACTTGGGGAACATACAATCCGTAAAAAACAATCTGTCACTCATTTTATTGCTTTTCTTGCTTTAAACTCATTATCAAACCTGTACCACGACCCCTTTAATAGACCTGTCTGCAGTATTTTGAGAACATTTTTTTTTTGCCAGACTGACCTGCAGAACTTCAACCCTGATGCCTGCAGATGGGCCTAAGTGGAAGAAAAGTGACACCTCTGTTTCTGTCAAACACTGCATGTTCTTCTGTCAGGTTACCAACTTCCATGAGGAAGTACGCATGGATGTAGACTTGTTTTCTTAATTCTACATTGTTCAATAATGCCAAATGATTGATAGATTGATAGGCCTGGCACTAGAATGAATGATTGATTGATAATACCACCACATTTGTATGCTGGCTGAGACAGTTTGTCAACATTCTTGGTATTTTGTATTTTGGGGAGACAGAATGCATTTTGGGACAGCTGAGTATGTCCGGTAACCTAGTGCTGCATACTCAGAATGTTGTATTTACCGGGCATTTCTTGCATACACAAAATTCACGTACTACACCATGGAAATGCACACATACTAAATTGTCCTGGGGGTGCTGGTGAGGGCCTGCCTGAGAGTAGAGCACACCTATTACAGATAATGAACAATCTGCAGGCCTTCAGCAGCTTATGGGGCTCTAGGAGTGGTTTTGTGCTCTGTGGGGCAGAATGCGGATTTGGTAGTAAATTTCTGATCCGATCTGGGACCCATTTGCTTTGTTAACAAATTTAATTGTACGACCTCTAATTTAGTTTAAACTAGTACAATAAAGGATCTTTGAAACCAAAACCAAAACCTCACAACCCACCTCAAAGTAGTGCAGAGCAGAGAAACAAACACATATAGAAACACCTCAAGAAAGGAAATAAAACAAATGTTTATGATCCCTTCAAGTTTGCTTCACAGCAGGTTAAGACATTTGTTTTCTGGCTTATTTATCAGTTACCGATGTAACACAAGATAATGCTCTTGAAACAAAACTCAAGTCAATAAATGTATCATATAAAAACTTTAATACAATATATGCAATACATATGCAGTTTAACTGAACTTTACCTCCACTCTTAAATGTGGACAGTCCTGGGTGAACAAGAAGCATCTCTGTGAACAATTACTGCAATGAAATGACACCAGCCAGTGGTTATGCACTTCTGACCTGTTCACATGTGACAGTTAAACCTCTGTTTAATAAGTCCAATGTCATACAGTTATGGAGCTCAGAGATTTCATTGAGCTCACAATCTGCTGTTCACTCAGGTCTCTGGTAATCAGTCAAAGTGTCAGTCAAACAAATCCTTTTTGATCTTGGCCACTACAACATATCCCGGAAATAATGGCCCTCAGTCCACTCCACTTAGGGTTAGACCATGTTTACCAGTTTAAACTTGCCTTCCTGTTTGACTGGCAGGATATTGATGAAGGTCTTGTAGAGCAAAGCTCCTTTTGGCAGCTTGGTAATGACCTGGGTGGCCTCGGGACTGTGTGGAGGTGGGATATAGACCTCCTTGGTGAACCTGACGTAGCCGTCTTCCAGAGCAAAGAGTGTCTTATTAGTTCCCATCCCCACCTGTGTGAGAGGAAAAGAGAAAAAGGAGGAGGTGCACATTTAGAAGGGTACTTTTTTTTACTACATCAGAGTAACATTTTCGGATAGAGAGAGTGTAACTCACATGAGCTCCAGGGTGATACCTCATCAACCTCTGAGTTGCAAGGATGTTACCCGCATGGACAAAGTTACCTTGAGTGCAAATGAAAAAAGTTGAAGTTCTGTCATTTTTGTTATCATAAATCCAACAGCATGAAAGGCAAGTGAAACAAATTTACTCTTACATCTGTCATTTAATGTATCATTCTAGTGATATTTTCTTGAGGTTTTGAGCACTGATTTACCAAAACCCATTAGAGCGATTGTCCTTGTGTTTATAATAAATAATAATAAACACAATAGGAAACGATATCAACTATCTATGAAAATGCTTTATTTGACCCAAATCTGTGCATCAGCTCCTCTAATTTGACGGTGTCATTGTCCATATTTGACACCAAGGGAGGTAGTGTGATATCAGCTTCTATCCTTTAAGAAAACATTGAATTTATCTGGGAAATATAAAGTTGTTATTTTGAAATGGGTAGGAAGAAAAGCTGCCCAACTTAAGGTGAGTGCCCTATTACAATCTATTATTATTACCATCCTGTTTCTTGAAGCCATATCTCCTGCCAGGGCTTTTTCCTCCAAGGTTCTTGCTGCTACCACCAGCCTTCTTGGATGCAAACCTTACAGAGTCCAGAAGACAGCGCTGTCCAAGCATCAACAGACCTGTAACCAGTAGCACAAAGAAATTATTGTGAAGTCACACAGACGTCCACTCTAAGCCCTGATATCATCCAGTCACTCATATGCATCTATTTCGACATCTATTTTAACTCATCTTTGAATATAAAAATTTGTTACACTTTTACTTGCTTGACGTGAATTTCCCTGTTTTAATATTAAAAAAAAATCCACAGCGAACGGTAGCATAAAAATGTGTTTGACGCTAGCTTACACTTTCATCAAGCGTCTGTCACATTCTGTGCTATTCAACACACTGACAAACCAGCATTGCAAGAGCTGTAAGCATGTAAGCATCCCTTGCCTGAAATGAATGTGTACAGATACCACAGACCTGCTAGGAACTAACAAATTAATTTCTTACGTTTCACGACATTTTTTTAAATTCGCAAAGAATGGATAAAATACAAATTTATATCCGATACCTGCTTTAGGCTGGAGCACCAAGGGCAACAGCGCTGCCATCTTGAGAGATGTGACGAACAACTATTGCGTATTTACGTCACATCCGGATATTTTTGCTGCGTTCAAGTTTCCCAAGAAAAACGCTAACCCTTGAAAACGCGTCCAAGTACAGTTCATAAAAAGTCCCTAAAATGTGTCTAAATGCCATAAAAAATATCGATAGTTCATATTATATAAACTGCTTGATTGAAAAAATACCAAAAACTTTAATAATAATGTTTGGAGGCCTCTAGGTGGGTTGAAATAAAAAAAAACATCAAAAAAATACTTGGAAATTATAACTTAAGAGGTAAAATAACACAGTGCATGTATCGATTCAATTAAGTTGAATAGTTAAGATTATTTTCAGGTTTTTCATGAAAGTGTGTCACATGCGCGATGTCTACGAGTAAAATGTTTGAGGACCGTTCACCGGAAACGGAAGTAAAGTCTCGTTGTTTAAGCGCGTTCCCATAAACATGAATGCAACATTACCTCGCAACCCGGGGAAATCAAACGCGGTCTTGTGCAGCAGTAAGGGAAAGCTTGACGTGTTTTGAACTAAAGCTAGTAACCAGTGTAAATAGCAATTATTTACCTAAACATTTTGCCCTTATGCCGATTTCAGAGAAGGTAGGAGTGCAAGCATAATCAAAAAACAAACAAAGAAAAACTTAAAGCTAATCTTGAGTTGCTAACACTGATTGTTTTTGTAGCATTACTCCAGCTATTCATGGTTATTTAACGCTATGTTTGAATATCTGTGACGTTACTTTGGCTTGTCTTTCGCCTTTTCTTTTGAATCGAACATTAATTCTGTGAAAGACTCAACTTTGAGAAAATATTTTAGCTTTAATCTGTGAATTATATTGTGATCGTATTTAGTGACTGACATATGTGTATTGGTTCCAATTATCCTATAATAACAGTAAACACGGTGGTTAAAGGCATCAAGCTGTCCATACTAGGTTTGAAACACCCAATTTTACGGACAAAAAGAAGCTCTGCATGATGGCCAAGCTGCATGTCGACTTTGGTAAACTCCTTCTATTGGTGTTGTAGGATATGATCTGATGGATTGCAATGCCATTTGTTAAGACAATGAAGTTTGTGAGATGTCTCAAAGAAAATCTGCGGCACTCTTATCAAAACAAGGCACATCTGGAACTAAAAATTGCCTGTACTTTGAACCCCTAGTATTTATAGTTTCATCTCAGTTACAGTGACAACTGCTTGGGCATGTCAGAACATGGGTAGCTGCAGTGACTCCACCAGTGACCTAGACGAAGAGTTCCCTGTGTTTGACTTTCTCCAGCCTGGTCGACACCTCAGCCAAGCCTCTCAAAGCCACACAGGCACAGATGAGGCAGCCATCATCTCCGCGTGTAATGGCAATAAGGGAGCATGTAAAGGGACGGCTGATGTAATGATGATCAGCAGTGAATCTGATGATGATGCACCTTATGTCCCTCTGGCACAGAGACTCAAACAGAGACATGGCAATGTGATTAGTGTCTCCTCCACTGTTGCTAACAGGAAAGATGCTGAGCAATATCAGCCCTCCAAGCTGGTTGTTTCGCACCTCTCTTGCCAGAATAGCTTTCCAGAGTCAGAGCGCCCATTCAGCTTCCATCAGGTGAGGACAGAGACCCACAGGGTCTCAGATGGCTCAGATGTCTCAGAGGAGCTGGCGGTGCTCCCTCAGCGATGGCTGCCTCCGAAGCCTCTCTCCAGCACAGGAAGCACCAACACATCTCCTGCCAAGAGGAAACCTGCCAAGCGAACAGTGGAGGAGATCCAGGCCTCAAGGGAGGAGGCTCTGAAGAGGAGGGAGGCCAGGGAGAGACAGCAGAGGGGAAAGGAGGCACTCAGGCAGGAACAAGAGAGACAGAAGGCAAAGAGGAAAGCTCTGGCTGAGGCTGCCAAGGCCCTGAGGCCGGAGGAGTGTATCAAGCACATGGTGGTGGTTGTGGACCCAGGTAAGGATAAAACTTGGCACTGTGCAGAAGTGGATACTAAAATCACTTGAATTCTTGCCTTGTGGGTGTCTGTAAATTTGTCAAGGATTATTTTTACATTGCAAATATGCCCATGTGCTCATTCTTTTATGCTTTGAGGCCATTATTAAAGCTGTGTAATGACTTTATTGTGGACATGATTTTGGTAATAGTGTTTGTGTTTGCAGCTCTGTTGCAGCTGGAAGGAGGCGGGACTCTTCTGGCCTCGGTGCAAGCTCTTGGTTGTAGCTGTGCCATTGAGAAACAACCCATCCCACGCAGTGTCAGCTGGATGAGGAAGGCTCCCTGTGCACAGGTGATAACACACACACACACACACACACACACACACAAACACTGTTTTCCCATTTCGGTATTCAATTCAAGCTTGAATATATATTTGTCAAATTTCTTGAGACACCTTGCTGTAATTGCTTTTAACAAATGTGAATAAGAAGCTGTTTAATGAACATTCATTAAGTATTAATGCCACTGAATACATTTTTTACAAGTGATGGGAGTATTGATTCACTGTCTGTCCCTCTGTGTCTCAGCCAGATGATGGAGTGTGTGTACCAGAGGCCCATGTTGTGATGCAGATGACAGCTGATGACATCATCACCCTGATCCATAGCTACATTCAGGTTGGTGGGGCTGCTGCCGCGTTGCCTTATTTTAACTACATCAACAGAGTGACTGAAGTCACTGCTTTAAAAAAAATGATGAGACTTTCATCAACTTAATGGGAAAATGGGGTCAGTGTAACAACAAATAAATAAAATTAAAATAAGGGCAGGAAAGATGGATTAAATTCAACTCAACACAAGAGAAAAACATTGAAATACAGAAATGGATTAATGTGTAGAAAAACAATTACAAAAAAATTGTGAACAACAAATCTAAGTGTACAGATAAGCATAAAGTTTGATTCTGTTCAGTTTAATGAGCACTTAGCTAAGCAGATGGTATTTGTTTCAAGTGTGAAACTGCATTGTTCCAACAAACACAACAAACATGATGCTCAAGTGGGTATTTGGGGCAGCAGGACAGTGTATGCGGGATTGAGTCATAATGAACTACAGCATGTGTGTATGATATGCAAATGAAGGAGCATGTCAGCCAGTTTAACAATGGCTCACTGATTGTTTTGGATTGTTTGAGACAACAATGGAGCTCTCTGGCACAGAGGATGAAAGTGTATCACGCCTTGATACACACACAGTATTTGTTCAGTAGATACATGCATTGCTGGTTTGGAAATTAATGAGATTTGTTGACAATAAAACAAATAAAGAATATAATCAAACTTGTTCTTTAATTAGTGCAGTATGCTATAAATAAAAATTTGCAGAAATGCGTACAATTTTTTTTTCCAAAGTGGTCATTTGAAATATGTTTCCCTGCCGCGTTGTTGATAGAGCAGCAGTTTGATGTTTTAACTATGCTCTTAATGAAACCACATGATGATGTGATTATGTGTTACATACATACATACACACACACACATATGTATGTATGTATGTATGTGTGTGTGTATATATATATAGATAGATAGATATAGATATAAAACATTTTACTTGCATGCATTGAGACCTTAACTCCATTTAATGCATAAAGATGGAAAATCGATTCACAGCACTTACAATATTTTGAATATTTATTATGCGCAACTTTGTGATACATTTTGTATTATTGATTTTAACTACAATACCTGTTTCAACAGATCAGTCAGGACATCTCTTTTTACACCTTTATGCTGTGTCGTGCAGGAGGAGAGACATGGTAGGCCTGGCGCTGCTCCCACTCTGACATCCTGGGTGCAGGATCAGCAGAGGCGTCACCCGGACAAGACCCTCAGCCTGGTGGTCATCGACCTGGAGAAATACTTCAAGTAGGGAAGGACATCATCTCATAGAATCTGTATTTTGAAATGTTGCACATTTAATTCAAAACTACTTCATTTTTGTGCTGCTAGTACCAGTTACTGTGTTTTTTAAAAGATTAATTACTGGCTTTTTTTTTTTTAATTAATTGTGGCACTCAGTCACTTCAGTAGCTTAGTGTCTGACAGTAGAAGACTGATTTGGTAGAGAAGGCAGAAGGAGACAAGTTGCCCCTTGTGTGAATACGTACAGCAGTGTGAATTAAAAGACTAAATGTCATGTTAAAAAACAAGGAATGGCACTCAGATAAAGTGTAAGCTAACTTACTGCAGCTGCTTTAGCATGTGGAAACATGCCACCTATCACTGTCAGCAGAGGCTTGCAAAGCTCAGCTGGAAACAGTGTGAGAAATGTGTGTGAAGAGGGGAAATGGAGCAAAGGGAGCTGCCCAGAACACACTGTAAGGCCAGAGGATGTCCACACTAAAAACATTAATGCTCTCAGATTCCAGAAGTCAAAAAGCCAGAAGAGGTTTCGAGAGGCAGTCGCTGGTGAGGAGCAAGTGGGAGGAAAAGTGAAGAAGAGAAGGAAGAACGCTGGAGCCGAGGTTCTACCTGAGGTGTCACGAGTTGCAGTAGAGGAGGTAGGTTGGTCACATTCTGCTACTTTAAAATTGTGTTACTCCACTCTTTACTGATGATCTAATATATACATCCAATTTTGATACAGTGAGATTTTTCAATGAATTATCTCAGTGGTTTCGGGGCCTTACATGTGGTACAAATAAAATCCCTAAGTCTCTAGACTTCCTTAGAAAAAAAAAGATTCACCTTTTTATTTTTGCCTTTAATAAAAATTGAAATATTGAAAATTGAAATAAGGGTTAAAAATAAATAGCGTTTAAACCAATAATGTTAATCCATCAAGCCCATTGATATAATGTAATTGTTTCATTTATTCTGTTTTTTAACCCAAATGTGAGTGTAATTTCTGAATTTTACACTTAAGTTGAAAAACTAATGTTTTTTTTATATCAATATCTTATATTTTGTAAATTTTAGAGAGGCTGGTTACAACGGCTTTGTTACATAATATTTGTTTAATTTTCATCAATGATATGATGATAATAATGCAAAAGGCAATGAACTTTAAATTGCTATGGATATTCAAACACTGAACGTAGAAATAATTATCTTTAATAAATAAAACAAATTATATAATACCACACAACTAAAATAATACATATAAAATGGACAAATGATCTTTGGAAGAACATTTGGAAAGTTTTTAAGCAGGCTTTCAATCCAGTTTTTGTCATGTTTTCTTTGCCACTTTTCAAAAGTTGACATACCAGCTTGCTCTCAATAATGTTGCAGCTGTGTAGAGTGGCTTTAAACCAAATTTGCATTGACTTATTCTTTCACATTTTTTGGCTGGAATCATGAAGTCTTTGGGGAAAACCCAGGTTAGCCTTAAGTAACCTGTTACCTTCACCTCATCTGGTTCTCTGTCATTCTCTGTGTGTGTGTGTGTGTGTGTGTGTGTGAAAGCAGACCGAAAATGACAGCAAACTGTGTCTTAGTATAAATAGTTTTCTCTTTATTCCACTGAGATAGTGTGAAACAAGCACATTAGCGCTGCACTTAAGTTTTACACGGACAGGGAAAACTCAGCTTTTTATTCTGGCATCATGTTGTTGGATAAAATACAAGCCATAGAAGTCAGCAAAAGTGATATTTACAAGATATTAAGCAGAATTTTTGTGACAGGCTCACATTTAAGAAATTTTTTACCTCTTAAAATCTCCCTGAAGCTAATTTAAGGGGTTTCTACTTTACCACACCCTCCACCTAAAATTGACAGTGTGAAGCATTTTAAGACATTTGTGTGTCTCAGCGATTCACACTATCTCCTCTAATATCCCATCAGGCAGTGGTGTATCTCCAGCTTCACACTGGCGTCCCGGTTCGCTTCTTGTCGACCTGGAAAGACTTCTCTGATCACATCACCATGACAACCAAAGCAGTTGCAGAAGCCCCTTTCAAGTAAGCGAGTACTTACAACCACATCAGCTCTTTTTCTGTCAGATCAAACAATCATGGTTCCTCTGTGTGTTTTCAGGCAAGAGCGCGAGAAGACGGGCTTCTCTTTCTACCTGGAGAGTGAGTGGGCAGGGGGGCAGCGGGTGGATAAAGCCGGGAAGGGACTGCTTCAGGTGTGGAAGAGGCAGATCCAACAGCTGAACAGAGTCAGTCCGGACATGGCCTCAGCCATCCTGGCAGCGTATCCTTCCCCACAGCTGCTCAAGAAGGTCCAAGTTTACCACCTTTTCCACCTGAAACATTCTTCTATAAAAAAACTCGATAACACTCTCAATAAAAATATTCTTGCCTTTTTCTCTATTTCCTGCATATTCTGATGATAACATGATCTTTATTCACTGCTCTCTCTCCTTGTGAAAACATCATAACTGCTTTTTAAAAAAGCAGCTTCTAGGCAAGTGTAGCATCCCTCTTGCATCTTAAAAATTACACTTAATTATTATTGTTTACTTGTTGCTTGGAACTCTTTGAATTGGCACGTCAATTCACATATGTGCAGCCAACAAGGGAATGAGTTTGTTTTGATGTATGTTTGAATTGTTTTGATTAAGATGGGCTGCCCTGATAATTTAAATCCTCTCTAGGGAGATTAGACTGCAGATGTATTTTCTTCAACCTGAGTATTTCCTTTTCTTTCTGCAGGCTTACAATCTGTGCAAGACGGAACGCGAGAAGATCTCCTTGCTGTCTGACCTTTTAATCCGCAGAGGCGAAGGCATCACATCCACGACTCGCAGGGTCGGTCCAGAGCTTTCCAAACGCCTCTTCCTCATGATGAACTGCTGTGACCCTGAACAGACTCTGGACTCCACCGTCTGACCATTTCTTCTAATCTTGTTTCCAACAGCTTTGCATCGCTCAGAACACTAAATTTGATACCAAGTAGTTAGAATTCTGTTTTATTATGTGATCCAGTATTAAAGTTTTATAAAAAACATAATTTTTGAAAGAGCTATTAAAAAAATCAAGGTAAAGTCATACACAATTATTTAAAAAGTATGTTATCTTGTTTTTAAATGTTTTAATCTCAAATGTCCAGCGAGTAAGTCAGGTCTTGCCAGCAACAGCAGTGGGATCCATAATAAAGCAAACACAACCATAGAAACACTTCTGAAATGTGTCAAGTGAACCAGCTTCATACCAGTTAGTTTGTGATATGCCTGAGTTAGCAGGTGGGCATGCCAAAAGAGCTGTTGGAAATAAGAGGATGGCTTGCAATAGTGTTTTTTTAAAGTGATTCAGGAAAACTCTGGTTAACATGGTTATGCCTGCGTAAAGAGGAAATTAGCCCACTCATTGTATTAGCAACTGTACAAGATCTACTTCCAGGGCAGCTTAATAGAAAATAAAACTTAATATGGGGTGTAGAGCCACTGTTAGTTATCGCTGTTGCTTATCACATGAAAAACTGAAAGGTTGGTGCAGCGACCTCACTGGTTTCTTCCACTTGAGTGTGGAGGTTTAAACATCTTCACCACAGCAATTTTAATTTGAATGTTCTTTCATCTTTCTGTTTGCTACTTCTTCTCATTCTCATACACAGTATCGATTGCATCCCACAGCCTTAAGTTTAATCAAACTGCTGGTAGAAAAGATCCTTGTGTTTACTTTGGTTTGGATTCAGGCATTAATTTTTTAAATTTTTAGTTTAAAACTTTTTCTTTGGGAAATCTTCAGATGCTCTTGTAGGTAGCAAGTGACAAGTTAGCATGTTTCATAGTGTAGCCAGATGGGTATAAAATCAGTGTTGGAAAAAAAAAAAAAACAAGACATTCTCTTCAAGTAATACTTTTAGTTAAATACAGTATTCTTTGTGTATTTAATGATGAAGGTTTGAGGCTTTACCCTTAAAAAATATTTTTCATTTAAATCTTTTCAATTGTCAGTACTCTGGGCAAAAAAAGACAGAACCACTGTCATTCCCTCTAATGAAATGCTCTTGTCTGTGTGGAGGTGTATCTCTGTGGCTCTAATCTGTTTGAACCATTATGTGCAGTATAACACCTCACCCCTCATTTGTTTTAACTGCTGTCCAATTGCATTACATGTGGCCAACCTCTGAGCTTTCTGTGTCATTGGGTGCTCCCTCATCTTCATTGCCTGTGTGCTGAGCCTTGTTTCACCATGTTTGTGTTTTCGTGCAGTGCAGTGGTAAAATGCTACCACAAATCTGCTCCATTTCGTTCTGCAATGCCCACGGCTCATTTCCACTGCATTAGCAAAAATGGAACCTGACCAAGAAGTGATGAGTGCCTGGAACAGAGGCAAAGGGGGCGAAAGAGACGAATGGGTAACGAGCTGTTAAACGGGTTTAAGAGATGAGCAACATGTCACACCAGGTCTTGCATATAGAGAGACACTGGGAGGTACAACAACCCATGGTGACAGAGGTTCACAGAGAGGAAATGACTGAAATAAGCCAGGAAATGAATTAAACATGTCTTGTACTAAAAAAAAATAGAGCAATGACTTCAGCTTATAGTGTTTTTATCTCATAGAGACGCGCACAGACCCATAATCCCATAATGAACACCCACAGTGATCCCTTCCAGGTAGATTTAAGGGTAGAGCTATGCTAAACTTCATATTGTCATTTCTAAATGAAAAAGAAAAGCAAATTGTGTAGGGGACTCTCTTGAACTGCCTTTACAAGGTTGTTTTATCAAATACCAATAACCTTTTTTCTTATGACTTTTATTTATGGAATGCTTCTTAAAAGCCAAGTCACAAAGTATTCAGGGCAGGACAAAAAAAAAATTAAAAGCAAATGGAAAATGCATAAAAAGAGAACTTAAAGGGGTTGATTGACCAAAACAAGTCTATTGTAGTCAAAAACTCAGAATGGCTCTGCAGTTCCTCTCAATTTGCCAGAATTTTAGCTTTTTTCCTTTTTTAAAACAGCCCTGGGGTCGTATTTATAAAAAATCCTGAGGCACAAAATAGCTCCTTACTTACTGATTTCAGAGTAACCTTTAAAAAAAAAGATCACGTCAGTCCTAATTTTTCAGGTCTCCTTATTGTTTGGACTAAGACCAATTCATATATCATCTTAATGCTAAAACTAGTTCCTAAATCTGTTAGAGGTTAGAAATAATCGATAGGATTCTTCAGTCTCAAAAGCAAATCAGAAACAGTCGCTGAATGGCTGCTGCCAGTAGTCTGTCTCATAAAGGTGTCAACATTTCAGAAACCTTTAACGATACTGAACTTTCAAAAAGCTGGTGTCTTAATCACAAGAGAATTATGACCATAGTAGAGCAAGTCAAGGGTGCAGTTAGTTCAACTAACAGACAACCAAAGAGATTACATTCATTCAGGAGTTTAACTGCAGGGTCAGTGCTCCCCTTCAACCCTGTGATGCTGTCTGAGTGTCCAAGAACACTGTACACCTCTGAAGAAACAGGCCATTCAGCCTTGGGTTCTGATGTTTCAGTTTTCTCTTTCTCTGGACCCAAAAGCAGAAACTGAGACTGTGAAACAGTGAAAACGTTGCATTGTACATTTGGAATAAAGCAACTGGTGCTGGCTGACTGGCAGAGTGGAGGGAGAGTCCTTGTCAGAGAATGGCTGGCGATGAAGGTTTGAGAAGGGAGAGGCAGTCTTGAATGAGGAAATCCTGCCTGGACAGAGTGACAGTATGAGGGAACAGAGAGTGAAAATGATCCTGGACACAGAGAAAACTGTTAAATTTACAAGCAAAGATAATTCAAAGAATGGCTCGAGGATATTGGCCAATACATTTAGGACAATCTGGCAACAAATGGATGGAGAGCTGGTGTCTTTATACTATGAAGAGTAATTAGTGGATCCAGAGAAGGTGAGCTTGATTACAGAAGCACAGGTGAGGAAACAGACAGCCAAAGGGATGACACGCCCACAGCAGAAGAGGCAGGGAGAACAAGAGAGAAAAAACAAATACCAGAATCCATCTCATTTGAAGAAAGAAAGAAAGAAAAAAGACAGACATGTACACTACCTGCCCAGAGTGTGTGAGCATAGTGGAACATTTAGCAGGCACAAATTTCCCTCAGATACCTGAAACAGAGCTAAAAGAAGAGCAAATAACATCGATTTGGTCATCAAACGCTTGTCTTGGTAAAACATTAAACATTAAACACATTGAGTTAACATGGTTGTAGTGTGTAAATATCTATGTTTTATTACTTTGTTTCAATTGCCAAAATAAAAGACTAATGCAACTTTCAATTGGATCAGAAAACAACAGAAAATGAAATGAAACAATTGAGTAGACTAAATATACTAAATGAACTTGAGATACACTTTCCAAATAAGAAATTTAATTTAGCCAATCTTATCTTTGGAAATTTACTAAAGAGTCTTAAGACTGACTTTCAATGTGCTTTTACTGGACTCTGGAGGAGAGCAGAGACCTGCTTTAGTTGAACTGACCTCAAACTTTACACAACTGGCACTACTTTACAGGATAGTGTACTGCAAAATCTGCTGTGTATGGCAACTGTGTGTAATCTGTAATTGGTTCTGGCATCACTCCCCAAAAGCTATTGTTACATTACATGATTCAGTAGCTTTTAGTCCTTGTAGCCATGCGGCAGGAGCGGTAGTCTTTCTTCAGATGCCTTGAGTTCAGGTCACAGAATTTGGCAATTACAGTGAAAAATACACAGCTTTGCTTTACCTCAGGACAGGCCTGTGCTTCTCATCCTTTCTTGTTTGCTTTGAGGTGAAGGAGACTTCAAACATGCCAGGAGGATCGAGCAAAAACAGAAAAGAGGTTGTGCAGGGGAAGAAAGTAGGAGATGTGTGTAAAATGACTGATCCATGGCAACCTTATTTCGCTCTGGGGGGGGGGGGGGGGGGGGGGGGGGGGGGGGGGGGGGGGGGGGGGGGG
>JAQMCX010000034.1:3838913-3863604 GCA_029814765.1 Acanthurus leucopareius
TGTTTTTTTTTTTAAATTTACTTATCAATGCAAACTTTTTTTCCCTCTGCCCCAACCCCCCCCCCCCCCCCCCCCCCGTTTGACCTTAACTCAAAAGGATGAGGGTTTCATCTTAAAAATGGAGAAATATGAAGAGCAATGCTTCAGAGCATCACATGCCACTGTCTGTTATCCAAGACAGGCGGATATTCCCTTCAAGACTCTTTTTGATGCACACACAAACATGTAACTGTGGCATTTATGTATGGAAACACCAAAGACGGATAGAAGTAGAGGATTAAAAGGTAACATTTCAACCATATACAGGGCAACAGAGCTACACCATTCTATTCTACCATAACTCTAATAGTTTACAGTTTTAATAGGTGCACAAAGGAATATTTTCATCAAATTACAAGACACAAAACACAGAATATGTATGTAGAAATGTAGGTGCGTTGCAATACATAGGTATATACAATAATCAATTTAAAGATGAATATTGATATTTGTTAATAATAAAGTGCCTCTTAAAACACCAGTTTCTTTTCGTTCTCAATTTGTCATAGCATGACAAACTGAGAACGAAACATACCATTACACTGGTAGCAACCCAGCATAAAATTGAAAAACTTCCATAAGTGTATTGATCTTTTTTCCGGTATTGTACAAGTATGGCTACAGTCTCCATCTTTCTGATATGGTATTTTAAGTGTAACTCGTGCCTAAAAAGCAAATAACACACACAGTAAGTAAAGATAAAGATAAATTTGTCTGTTTTTGAAATAGTCTACAGACATCAGGTCACAGCAATGTTGCAGTGAAATCTGTGAAGTGAGTATACTTATCTGTAATTGATACCACAATATGCAGAGTTTTAGGGCCTCATTAACTCATTGGGCCCTGGGGCAAGATTATACTGTGAGCCTTTGTTTCTCCCACTCACTGTTAATATGCAGCTCGTCAAGTCAAACAGCATGTCAAGCCACTTTTACAAAAAAGTCCCGACAGTAGTCTTACTTGGTCAGTTCTAGTAGCATTTTTGTTTTTAGCGCTCTAAAGAAAGTACAAGTCTGATCTTAATGTTGTCATATTAAGGCTACATCATTACAGATTAAATACAGAGATTAAATGTGCATCATGTTTGCCTCATTAAGATCACTCTTCATCAATTTTAAGGCGATGAGTGTATTCTCATCACATCAGATCAGACAGTAAAAATAAAAAAACACTACATTATTCTGACCAGAATTCCCTCCATGCTTTCATTCATCCCAACTGGATTATTATTATTATTACTAAATCAGTATGCTGCAACAAACTTCACATAAAGCATGAGTAACAATAGAAATTAAGAGTCTCAACTGAATGTCATTGTGTGCAAGGGCACTTCATAGAACAGTCAGCATAATTCACTGTCTGGTAACCTTATGCTGACTCTCACTGTCAGTGTCTGCTGGAGCTGTAGGGAGCATTAATATATAAAACACTATGTCCAACTGACAAAAGGACATTACTGTAAGAGATGGATGAAGCCAGCAGTTTCATCTATTTCAATTCTGAAATTTGCTTTAGTTAGTTATTGGTATTTAGTTTGTGGTTTTCTGATGAAATACTTTTTTTTTTGGATGTGCACCAGGAAGGCACAATACAAAGAGAAGTGACAAAGGCCCTTTCATTAGATATTAACATAAGATGTTGGTAAAAAATGTTTCAACTTGTGAAAGACATTTGTGTGTTTCTGGGTAGCTTTGGGTTCAGTCAGAGGGAGAGCAGACAGACTTCACAAAAAGTCTCAACAGTCAAATTTGCAAGAACAAAAACACATTTAAAATTAATCAAATTTCCACAAACTTACTGTCACACATTGAACCTGGAGCCTTTAGGCCACTGTAGAGCCTTGAGGCCCTGAGGCTGTTTGTTGCTTTGCCAGGTTGCAAATCCATTCCTGTTTCTGCATAAACCCTTGACAATATTTAATTAGCAGAATATGCAATGTTTTTAAAGATGGCATGCCTAATTACGTGTTCCTATGAATCTTGCACTAACAGTATGTTATCTTCTGATGTCTCTTAACAGCTTTCTGATGTAAAACACTCTGTGAGAGGGAATGTTGCAGAATATAAAGACATGATCACTTAATATCATTGATCACTCGTCCTAATTGAGTTTTGACATATGGAAAACCATACTGTGTAAGTGGTTGTGCAGGCTTCACTGTTGTGATGGTATTCAGTCACTTGGGGGCAGACTTGCACCACATAAGTAGCCTGGTTCAGCCTACAGTCAGATGGGAGAGAGAGAAAAACACCAGTGTGTGTCAGGGTTGTCGAAGCTGGATAAATTATCAAGTAGGCAGAAAAATGCATCCTTTAACCTAAAGGAGGGGGAAAGATAAATATGCACAAAAAAAAGAGTTTTAGATAAAAGGCTCAGATTTGGAGGATTTCCTACATACTAAGATAAGACTTCAAAGTGAAAGGTGTGTCTTCCAGTGTTTCATTTCTTACGGCCTGCCTCGATTTGTCAGTGTGGACAACCTTCAGAAGAGGCTCATTCATGTTTCCAGGTTGCAGTGTGTCAACACAGGTTAAGGTAAAGCAGGTTCTTCAACCCTGCTGTCTGCCCCATTAAAGATGTATGATCATGAAATGTGATATAATGTCATGCTATCGAGATGATTAAGCGGTCTCAGTGTGTACATGAACAGGCAGACAATGTGTTTTATGTAACAGATTTGAGAATGTGTAAATGTATTGAAGAAAATCCTGAAAAGCAAAAATTAAAAAGTCTATCACCCTTATTTTATCATCTTTTGTATCATTTCATTCTTTGACTACATTCAAGCCGAACCCGGCCAATCAGATACAAATGGCACTGTGGTGTCCCAGCAGGTATTAGGCTATTGATGAAAAATTAAAAAACAAACAAAAATAACTGATACACAACATATGCTGTGACATCTCTGTTTGGCATGTGGCCTTATGTGCAGCATTCAGAGCAGGACCCCTGCAGGAGGGAGGGGGGCAGACACTGTGTTTTAAATCTGTGCTGCTTGGTGCTCCAATGCAGTCAAAGTTAATGGATGATTTCTCCTAAAAGTCAAACTTTTAATGTAAATATGTTAAATGTAAATCATCACTGTGTTGTCGCTGCTGTTTATATTCCTTCAGACACATATTTCAAAAATGGCGAGGAATAATTTCCTGATTGAATATGAGTAGATGTAAAAACATATATAAGGTAATGTATGCATTGCTCTTTTGTGAAATTTTGTGAAATTCTCGTCTGTGTGCATGTTCTATGTGAACAGTTTGAAGGAGTTAGTGTTTATTTTATTGTGAAATCCTGTGTTGCACAAAGATAAATAAATTACCTTGTATTTCTTGTATTTAAGCTGTGGTGAACATTTCAGTATTTCTTCCCTGTGTCAACATTCTCTTTAATCCAAACATTGTACTATTCAATTTACATGCTTAAGCCTTAACATTGGCTTAGCTGCATGACAGTTGTAGCCTTTATAGCAATTATAGGGATATTATTCCTAATTGTAATCAAAATCCTAAACCCAATTTTAAAAACAGGGCATCCTTAATAGAAGTAAAAACCATGAACCTGTACTTAATTTGGAGGATTTTCCTCTTTTCAACGTAACATGCTCACATTAAACTTGCCAAACCCCACAAAACCAAAATTACTGCTGAACAGATTTCTCCAAAGCAAAGAAGGCTAACAGTTCTCCATAGTATTGTGCTTTTTAACAGCAGACACAGTCTTGTGTTTTTTAAATTCAAAGTGAGAAAATATTTCCTTTACAGACATGACTTTGTGCATTGGAGCACTGAAATACAGAAACAGGAAAGGACCTTCCCTGAACTGCTGCCAAACAACATTGTTCACATTTTCACAGTTTGTTTTAACATTAACATTTCCTTCATCTGGAACAAGGTTGTAATGTATATGTATTTACCAGGCTAATTCTAGTCTAACCGGCAGTTTAAATACATTAAAACAGCTAAACACAGCTCATAAAGATACAGCAAAGGGATGAAATATAGCAGGGTTATGGTAGGTTGTGAAGTGCAGAAAGAAAGTACACCCACTCCCGTTAACATTAGGAGTCTGTCCAGTGTTTGACTTCCATCTTCTCTCTGTCATTCTTTCTTTCCCTTTACTGTTCAAGAAGTCATGACCAGAGTGATAACAGCTAAGGCTATATTGTTATCTTTCCACACAAAGACCAGTACTATTAAAAAGTCATTGTGGAAGTTGCCCTCAGGCACTTATCAGAGATCAGCTCATATTGTAATCATAATCTGAATAGTAGATAAATTTGCCTGTGGAACAGCAGATCTGCTTGCAACCTCGTATCTTGCCACAGAGACTGGGAGCTACAAACTACACCCATCAAATTTTTATTGATCTCCTGTCCTGCTAATCAGAGTGGTCTCCTCATTTGGTATCAGCATGCTAATCCAGCACTTGTTTACTCCATGCTGCTTCAGAAATTACAATGTGAGCCTCGGTGGAGAAACAGAGCTCTTGAGCTTATCAAAAATACACAGACAGAGCATCTCTCAGGGGTTTTGGCATATCCCTGAAGAAGCATGTGAAAGAATCAAACCGGACACTCCACCCCTCTGCTGTCTGCAGGTTCAGGACTCAGTATTCATTCCACACCGGTAACGACAGCGGCTAGGGCGTTCCCTCAGGGCGTTCTTTTTTTTATTACCATTCCACTCAGCTGTCATCCCGGTTGCTGGATCCACAGAAACAAATTGGGAATAGCCTTTGATACAGGAGTTGAAAACACTCCCAGCGAGTTCACAGAGACACGAGAAGCACAGTTTCCTAATCACACAAAGGCAGACACTTGCAAATAAATGAAAATAGGTACACGGATGACTGTGTTTTACATGCACAATCCCCAGCTGAGGAAAGTTGCACTCATCATTTTGTGGCTGCCACAGTTATTCTGTGTCAACCACTGGCTTGCTTTCAGCAGACAGAGCACCATTCAGAGAGCTCTATTCAAACCAGACACCGAGACACAGACTCCTTGGACATGAAGTGGCCTGCTCCCCACAGTCCTCAAGATGCATGACAGAGAGTGACAGACCCTTGAAGTGATGTGTAAGGCCTTCTTTCTGTCCGGCTGCCAGCGCCATCATGTCTGGATGCACCGCTGTGAGATGCCATCCTCTCTTTATGCAGCTTCACATCGACATCCACCTCACACAACAGGAAGACAACAAGCCGCTTCTTCCACACAGGGAGACCAAGAGAGATAAAGAGACAGAGGGAAAAGAAGAAGAGTGGACAGAGGGAGAGAGAGAGGGGAAGAACAGAGTAAATGTGTGTTGTGTCATTCATCATCGCCTCTTTTCCACTGGTTTGCCTCCCTCCCTAGTGAGCCTCTGTAAACTCAGCCACAGAAAGATAAAGCAGGACCAAAAAAGAGAGAGAGAAAAAAAATTACACCTTGACACAAACACATCTACAGGAGGATAGAAACATACCGAAGGACAAACACAGGATGACACAGACACATGGTGGGATAAGGAAAATGTTGTTGTGATCAATTCCCTAGTGGAGTATGATTTACGGTTTATGTGATCTCATAGAAATATGTTAAAATCCCATCCTTATCTCTTGTAAGCACTGAAAGAAATCATAAATTCAAATTTCAATCTTTAAACTTCAGCTGCAATGATTGATTTTTTCTCTTTTATTATAGCAGGCTGAAAACACAATATCTACATCACTTTATAGCATTTGGATTTGTACATTGCTAACTGTGTTGGCTAAATATTAGCAATGTTTATATCCAGTAACACTCATTAACATCAGAGCTATGCTAATGTAAATATTTGAAAGATAAATAGGCCAATGATATATAAGCTTCTTTAGCTTAAATTAGATCAATAAAAAAATGAGCAATATATGTACTGGGTGGTATTTTCAGTCAGGCCTCTAATCTCTGGTCAGAAAACTTGTAGAGGATTTTAGCTAATTATTACAACAATATGCATTTTTGGAAGGGTGGCGCTGCCCACACGATACTTTGTAACAAGTCTTAGCTTGTGTCTGAGCCAAGGGGCAAACTCCCCACTTCCGCATTGAAGCCAACCAGGAAGTACAAAAACTTGCAATTCCTCGACTGGCCCCTTGAGGCTGGCTCCAGAAGGGAGCAAAGTCCCATTGGAGCCCATGTTAAAATGACCAACTTTAGAGCAGAAATAAACATATTTACAGCCTGGTTCAAAAATCGGTTTTTCGTCTACAGCTTCTCTACCATCTCATGAAAACTCTGAAGGGGGTGAATTTTTTTCTAACTCATTTTTTTATTTTATATTTGAGCTTAAAATTCGGCTATGCAGCTGTTGATTGACAGCCTGTTGATGTATAGCCAGTGGCTGTTAGCTGAGTGGGTGCGCCGTCCGTCCTTCGACCCCACCTCTTTTCCCATATTTGGTTTTTCGTCGTTTAGGCGGGCTCTTGGCAGAGTCAGGCGCAGGCTAATGGTGGTGCCCAGGACGAGATTTCTGAGGCTTCACCTTCGCTCATGCAGAAACCTATGGGTGACGTTATGGAGGGTTTGTCCAGTGTTTTATACAGTCAATGGTCTGAGCTACAGAACAAGCTAAAAACACAAGACTGAAACATTAGACTGTGTAAAATTGTTATGATGAGTTATACAGTTGCTGGCTACACATTCAGTGAACATTAAGTAACGATAGAATTCTTACTTGTGTCCACTTTACAAGCTTTTATCAGCTAGCTTCACCAATCTGTTAACTGCTAATTACACTGTTTGACACAAGGCATGCGGAGTATAGTGACTTTATCTGTTATCTGCTCCTGTAGAAATGATAAAATGAACAAAGTTAGCGAACAGGAAAAAAATATAGTACGCTAAAAATAAGAGGTTAAAAGCTAAACATATTTGAAGGAAACCTGCAGAGTTGAGTGATAAGTTTCTAGGGGTTTATTATTATACGCAACACTTTTCACAATACACAGTTATTTGATCTATTAATAATAAAAAAACATACTGATCAAGGAACTTTAAGGATCATAAAGTCTAACTGCACATCATTTCTTTATGGCACTTAAAGCATGCTGACTTTATTTGCTCTCCTACAGAAACTTGCCCCTGGTTAGTACCTGTGATTCAAAACTAAGCACTGTATGAATCCTGTCAAGCACCTTTGCACAGAATTTTCGCTTCATAAAAGTCAGGGAAATGGTATGGAATCCAACCTTGGCCCCTGGTGTTACTCTCTATCAGCAAACTTCTACCTCAGGCTGTGTTTACCCCCTACCCCATTACCCATGATGGAGTGGAAAATCTATTACAGTGACTGGCAGCTCGCTTCAACCCGCAGCCAATGAAGGCTGCTAAATAATGCAAAAAAAGTCATGGTTGGAATCAGTAAGGGAATTCATATTATTGATATACTTTACTGAACTTCTCTGTTGACTAATAACAAGATAATGAGGTGATTATCAAATACAGACTTGGATGTGGTTGCCATTAAGTTGATTAATGTTGCGGTTGTCCCGGTGGATCCGGTTTTCAAATCTTTCCTCCTAAAAGAAAATAATATCATGCAAACCATCAGAAACAGGGACAAATAGATTGATAGAAGAGTAGGTAGATAGAAAAGGGGAGAGAAAGCAAAGCCAAAAGCTAAGATAAAACTATATGTTAAACTAGATGTAAGCTATATGTAAGTGTTTTATAATAATGATTTTCATATCTATATAGTTAATTTGAACTCAGTTTGGAGGCCCTTGTGGCTTAGGAGGTGGAGCAGGCTGCCTGTTGATCACATGTTGGCATTTTGATCCCATTCCTCCCCCTGCCCACATCTCAGAGTGTCCTGAAATCCTGAGTTGCTGCCCAGCAATCAAGGACAAGCCAGTACATTCTTAATTTACTGGTCCAAAGCCTGAATACATGGTGAGGGTTGTGTCAGTAAAGGCGTTCAAATCACAAAATGAGATGTTCATGTAAGTTTGAGCTGGTCCTTGTTGCAAAGGAATTGGAATCATATGGGGCAAACAGGGAGTTCAAGCTCATTGTTCAGATGTCTGGCTTAACGTCATTGTTCTAGTTCTCTAACCACTATCATAGCAGTGTTTTAGGCTGCAGCAAGAAGCATTTTCAGAGAAAAAGCTCTAAAATCCCTCTGTACACCACCTATTCAACACCCAACAGCAGACAGACTGACATAGTTAGAGACTAGCTGGTGAATATAATGGAGCATTTAGAAGCTAAAGAATCAGATATTTCCCACAGGAGGAGAGATCCCAAACTAAAATAAAGACCAAAAGAAGAGGAAATATTGGATTTATATTTATTATGGATAGAAGCACAACTGGAGATGAGTCATCATGTATCTCTGTAACTGTTGCACGTGGAAATATGTACCTCTTTTCTATTAAATCTGTAGAACCAGTCACAATGTTTGTTTACATAACTTTCACATGCACAAACAATTCAACAATGCAGAGCAAACAGAGGGGAGGACCAACTGAGATATACTTTCAACTGAAGAAAAAATGGTTAATTTCATCAATCTAAAATGCATGTTAGATGTTTTCGTATATCACCAATTACAAAACTTTAACTAAGATTATGTTGGAGATCAAATTTACCTGTTGGGCCACAGGCAAAAAACAATAATTGCTTGATATTTTCAATTCAAAAACTAACATATAGTCTAACTGGCTGTGAGGTATTGCTGTTGGGTAGATGTTTTTTTTGTTAGACACTAGAAAAGCAACACAGTATGTAACATTAGTACAGCAAAAATGTTGATTAGATTGAACTCTTTTGTTAAGATATTTTTTAACTTCAGTTATGCCTAAAAATGGCGACAGAAATAAACAAGTTTGCATATTTCAACATTTCACATCAACCAGCACCTGTCTGACAAAACAAAAATGGAAAGAAACAAGAACAAAAAGAAATAGTTATTGCAGGTTTTAATTTAAGTACATGCACTTATGTTAATGTCACCAAAATACTTGTTGAGAGATGTGATATAATGGTCATTTGCCATTATCACAACTGCATTTAAGAAAACAATTTACATTACACTACACTACATTTTCTACAGAATTTCCGGTCATTGGAAGTATCCATCAGTCAGTTATGGAATATGCAATACAGACCCATGTCTTTGAAACGTGTTTTCGAAACTTTGCAAAGTTCCACAAACTCGTCTTTGTCCTCCTCCAGTGAGCGTGTAACTGCTGCTGCGTTTAACTTTTGTGCCTGCACTTGCTTGAAAATGGCTCTGCTGCTCTGTAGATCATCCTACCCTCAAAAGATTCGCTCTGATTGGATTTCTTCCTAATTTGCCCCACAGAAAGGGTAGTTTTGATTGGATCTCTTCTCCATTTGTCCCTCCCTAACATTTTTGTCTTGTTTTTATTCATTGACTTAAGTTTCAGTTACATTTCGTCACAGTCTTCATCATCATATCTGATTTTTTATTTAGTTTTTGTCCATTAAAAAGGTTCATTGACGAATATTTTTCATCATTGTCTTCGTAAACGAAATTAACACTGCACATGGAACACAAAGTGAACAGCATGATCGGTCCTTCACACTGTTAAATTTCTAATTGCTACTGGTACATAAACAACTCTATTGTGTTTTTTTGAAAATCATTGTCTTGTGTCTGTGTGAATGTGAGTTATAAGTCTATGATTTGCTTTAGTCAGTAGCACAACAAGGAGCAGGGGTGAGAGATTTTTCCAAATCAGAGGCCGCAAATGAGCCATGATGGTGTCATTAGTCACATTAGGAGGCTCTGCATTACTCTGTGCTGTCAGAAATCATAATTCTAGTTTGGTAAGCTCAGGAATCTCTGAAGCAGAGACAGCACAGTAGTTTCAAGGCAGAAGATGTGCTTAAAGTGGATTCCATAGGTAAAATCAAATGAACTATGAGGTTTGTGCAGCTTCCAGCCAATGAAGTGCTCTGTAGCAGCCAATAACCCTGTGGCTTCAGACCTGAATCTACACATGCCTTAAAGACATTTATCTAGCAATCCTAGTCCCCAAATGTCCACAGAAGCTGGGATAAGAAGTGGTTTTATTTCTTTTTTTAAAAATCCCCAAAATATGACCCAGTAACTGGATTGTCAACTGGATTGTTTGTATTTATTTTCACAAAAACAATGTGAACAAAAGTTTGAGTTTGACTTTAAAAATGGCAGAACTTGTAAAAAAATCAGATGCTGTCAAAGTGTAAGATTTAAATAAGGCTGAATTATAAAGTGTAAGGGTGTTACTGACTTGCTTACAAGCTAACTTTAAGCCTTTTTTTAAGGAATGTAAATTAGTCCATCCATCAGCAAAATGCAAATGACTGTGAGAAGGATAATCTACAGTCAAGAGTGGCATAACAATGTTTAAGTAATTTTCCATTTTTTTCTCTATCAGCAAAAAATGTCCTCCATGTGTCTTTCTGTAACCATAAAACACTGAATTTAGATTTCAGAATTGACATGTGTCTTTGTGTTAGTGTGTGCACAATCCACGTGTGTGCGTGCTGTTGTGTCACAGATATTCTGTTTCCATGACAACCTTCTCAACACCACCATCCTGCTATCCTGTTAGAGTGGAGCTGTTTGTGCTTTGGAAGAGCCCCTTAACTCTATTACTTTAGACAGATTTGAAATCCATATCAAGGCCCTGACTCACTGCTTTCTCCCTTTGCAATTAATCTACATATACTAATATTTCCTAACAAATAACCCCGTAATAATATTCTATGATATTCCTATGATATTCCTACTAGGACTTAATGTGTCTCTGTAGCAAAGAAGGCTCGTCAAACTGAGTTTATGGAGCGTTTTATCAATCTTTATAGAACCCTCTTGATATCAATTTAACACTCCTTTAGGATATGCTATGCAGGTGATGATTTTGCTATGGGAAGTGTATGATATCCTTCTTTCAATCACTATCTGACACTGTAGTTATTATATATCATGAGGGCTTGCAGACAAAAGGCAAATCAAGTGAACAGCAGGGGGAAAGTAAGATGCTGTTGCGGATAAGGTGTAAATCTCTATTAAATGCCGTCTTCCCCAGCACTGGGATGAAATATAAATGGTGATGAAGTTTACAGACCTGACAAGTGATGACAAGGTTATCATAACTTAGGCCAACACATGTCCCAGCTGTGTTAATCTCTCTGGTATAGTACTGCAATTACATAGCATGTCCTTGACATGGATAGTTTATGATACGCAGCTTGGCTGTATATTTCAACAGGTATAGGGCGCTTATCTGAATACCACAGCTTCCACCGCTTATCAATGAAATTCTCACCTTATATCTTTTATAGAATAACTACCACAGCAGCTCTGTGGGATATGCTGTACGGGTATGCAGTGGATCTCTTAATGGAAGCCTCACATGACCCAACACAAAATATTTCACTTTCACAGCATATGAGACTATCAGGGTTTTCTTTATTGGACACAATGACATCATCTGTCAATGTCACTCTTAACTGAACAAGATATGACTTTGCTGTGGTTGATGTTTGGGTAGGTTTAGACACGAAAGTCCTAATTTAGCTTCTGTCACGTGCCTTTTAAGATTGAATACATAGGCATGGTTTAATTATGAGAGGAATTTGAATCCAAATCAATCAATTACACAAAATGTACCAGAAAGAAAGTGATTTGTTATTGATGCCCATGTGGGATAACTCCTCCATACCATTGATAAGAAGTAATTCTGTAGGTCTGATTGACACGAGCTGGGAAGTGTCTCCAAAATATTAAGTAAAGACTGATGTTTTTAGAAACAAGAAAAAAAGATCCTCTTGCTACATACACTGGGACACATACCTGGTGGAAAAGAATCATTGCAAAAATAAAACTCTCCTGGAATCTACAAAAAACTGATAGACAAAATATCACCAAACGTCCTGGCTATAAAAAAAACTGTGGAGTAAGGACTTAGGCTATGCTATCACCAGGATGGATCAGGATAAAGTTTATAGCAGGGCCCTTGCTGTCTCTGAGAATGTGTGCTAAAAACCTAACTCACCAAATACAGTGCTCCAATATTATTTGACTCCTGGCAAACTAGAGGGGGTTAATCTGAGGACATCAGGTCCTCAGCTGGAAATGTTTAGACAGAGTGAACATACCTACACATTGAATGGGAATATAGTAAAATAAAGAGGATCTGTAAAGATGTGATACATTGAGCCAATAAAGTGAAGAGTGCTCAATAAGGTCTGAACCCAACAATATGTAAACTTAGAGTCTTCTGCAGACTTGTAGACTGACCAATTACCTAAGGGGTTAGCTTTAGCCTTCACAGTTGCTAAGTAATTATTATTCAGGAATTTGAAGGATGTACCATGCAAAAGAAAGAAAAGAATCATACATGGCAACATGGGCTATGAACAAATACAAGAACGTCTTAGCTTCTTTTACCTGAACACAGCACAGCTCTGAACTGCTTAAACTTACAGTGTAAAAAATTAGGAATCTGCACAACACACATAGTGCTTAACTACTTTGTACGCTTGACAATCCCCTCCAATTAAAATTATGGTTTAACAAGCAAATGTGTTTGTCGGTGCAACTTAATTATGTTACTCCCAGTGCTGAACATGATATAGGCGTCTCTACCTTTGGTACAGTCTGTATTGAGCTGTATTAATCTTTTATTGACAGTGTTATTATTACAACATTTTTTTGTGCTCATTCTGTATAGTTATACTGCTTGGTTTGTTTGTACAAACATGAGTGAGCAACTGGGAAATAGGAAGGTGAGTGGGTTAAAGGACCATGTATTAATTGTTGTTATTCGCTACTGTAAACTGCAAACTCTTATGGAAAGATTGAAAAGAATTTGATGACATTCATTTCTGATTAAATCAACATTATAGTAACATTAATAATTAATACTCTAGGAAAAAGAGGGCTTTTGCTGTAAAGTGCTTAAAAACATTTAATTTGAAATATTGATGGCAATAAAAATATAGAATTTATCATATATTTTGTTTCACTGTGTCTCTAAGGTTTGAAAGAGGTCTGATTTGGTGCACACTGTCTTAGCAAATGAAATCTGACCAAGGCTGGATCAAATTTGCATCCAGTCTGATCAGCCTGAGTACGGCGTAGTATTGCCACAAGTCTCAGGTCTGTGTTTTATTACCCATACCTGAGTGAGTTTCTATCAGCTCCGATCACATGGTGCATCCCCATCATTATCATTGTGGAAAGATGTGTTTTGAGGTGATGTAGAAATTGTAAACAAACAACTGCAGGCACAAATAACATGCAATGTTGCACTTTTTTTCACCCACAACTGCTTGCTAATTGATGGCATCTCATGCTTCTGCCAGTGATTATACAATCTGACACAGCAAAGAGTGAGAAAACATAAACTCAGAGTAAAATAATCCTTATATACAGCCACAAGAAACTGTTTTCTTAATTATACAACTTGATATCAATGGTTTATCTGTAAGAAAGGGGAAACAGAAAAAATAATGGAGCAAAAAAACACAAAATCTAAAGAACAGTCAAACCACTGTTTAATCATTTTTCAAGCAAAACTGTTAAACTTCCCCTTGTTCCAGCCTCTTAGGTGTGAGGATTTGCTCCTCGTCTCTGATTGGGATTAGACTGGATCTAATTATCCTCTGCTCTATTCGGATTAGACCTGATTTGCTCAGAAGTCACACTACATGTATGCCTCATATTCACTCATATGTAATGGAATGTAATGCTACCTCCGCCTTTGTTTTAAAGATAATGCTCAACCTCTACAATTACCTGTGAGAAAAATGCAAATACATCCATTTGTCTCTTGTATTTATGATTCCTATGGTGCTGCTACCAGACAATTCTATTTCAGTGTGATCTCAGTGTGGTAACAACCAGAGTCTGTTATATAGAATCAAAAAATAATGTAAAAAAAAATACTTTGTTGATTTTTTATACATCTAATGTCACATGGCTTAGTGACAAGTGAACTAAGCCTGCAGAAAATATATGTGGACTCACAAGTAGGGTGTTAATTGGACTGACTCCGAGCACGTGTCGAATGTTGGGCTGGAGATGCAGGAAAAGAGCAGGAGTCAGATCGATTTCAGTCTTTGGAAATATAGCTGTTTTTGATTACTTGGTTGGTTACAGGGTGCCAATAGTATTCCTCAGCTCATATACAGAGGAGCCTTTTACATCAATCCTAATCAAAGCTCACCTGAATTTAAGTTTTTTGATTATGGCTTTTCCAAACTGGCTGTTACATGTCAAGCACCATCTACATGATGTGTGAAAGTACTCTGAGATAAAAGAGGCGCTTTTGAAATTGAGTTTTTTTTCTTTAGGGTGTAATAACTCTGACATGCATACAAATTACAGCAGGTTCTGAAGGACCTGTTCAAATGCTTGCTAGTATTACATACATGCTGGGTTAATACATACAATATGTTCTGTATTAATGGACCTTTTTCTCAACAGACATATTTCCTTACTGCGGCATGAACTGAAGTACCTTAATGGAAAGCAGCCATTATTATCAGAATTTGTCACAACAGGGTTTTTCAGGACAAAGGTTCTGCTGTCAAAAAAGGTCTTTTGTCAGTCCTGTGAGTCTTAAGGAGAAAAACCACATCTAGATTCACTTAATACAATCAAGGGAGGCATGTCAGTGATAAATCATCTCTCAACAGACTTTTTTCACTTTGACATGAAACTGGAGGAAAAGCAGGTGTAAATAATAAAATGAATGATGTCTGTGTTCCATTTATCTGCTTCAGTTTGAGGGTCGTGGTATTATTCATGCCTGCTCACTGTCACGGCTTACTGGGACACTTGGAAAGAACAGAGTCATCTTTAATGTTATTAGTAACGCTCCTGCTTTTTCCTGCTATAACAAGTCAAAATATCTGCTGTGAAAAATGACTGCTGGCCAGCCCAAAGGGATCTCATTCCATAAATGTCACTAATAAAATCTATGTTAGAATACATAACAGTCAATCAGAAGTAATGCTAGCTTGTTGGTGGCATGGATAGTTGGTAGGGGACACAGGAGAG
This sequence comes from Acanthurus leucopareius, assembly GCA_029814765.1. Taxonomy (NCBI): domain Eukaryota; kingdom Metazoa; phylum Chordata; class Actinopteri; order Acanthuriformes; family Acanthuridae; genus Acanthurus; species Acanthurus leucopareius. The sequence goes on from JAQMCX010000034.1 coordinate 3,853,988, forward strand.
GATGGAGGAGTTAACCAGATCAGCACCGATCTGCAACACAGTTTAAATGTCTTGACTGAATGCCTTACTAATTAGACTTTAAAAACATTATCAGCATATCAGCATTGTTGCAACAGAAATTTTGAACTTTGGGCAAAACCAATTCAGTTGTTTTGCCCTATATTTCCGTTTAGGCTAAGCGAGGCTAACAACATAGACTCTCCCCCTACTAGATTGCATGTCACCATGTTTGCAAGAAAGGGATTTGGTTTTGGTGATAGAGAGAAGCTGCTACAAGCTTTTAAAAATGGTGGCCGCCGAAGAGGTTAGCATGGATGCTGCAATAGAAGCAGTTTTATCAGAACTGGACAACATTTTCTCATTAAAAGAAGAGCAAAGAACAGTACTGAAGGCTTTTCTTGATGGAAAAGATGTTCTTGCTCTTCTCCAACTGGCTTCAATAAAAGTAATGAATGTGAAAGACAGAACATTAGTCTAATCACCCTCCAACTTTTTTTTTGTTTGAAACTGTGGATTGTTTCCCCAGATGGACATTTGGAGTATATCCTACAGATATGTGAAACCTTTAATCTAGTGTCAGATTACGAGCCTCCGCTCTGTTACAGAGAACAAGATGCCTCCTTCAAAACCTTCAACTCCTGCCAAGCTCACAAACTGCAGGGGTTGGAGGATTGGTTACTGCTAACCTGTCTTTATACAGCAGTAACTAACCCCCCTCTCCCAGCAGTATCTGTCGGAGAGGCAGAAAGAAAATATGATTGGATTAGCAACAATACATTAAAAACACATTTTTTGTATTTTATATATTGTTTACATTTAATAATATATGAACAGGGATGTAATCTAATTCAATCTATCAAAATTCAATCTCAAACACAATGTGCAGACATAAGAATAATATTGATCTTCTCATCTGACTCCAAAAAAGCGCTTTCCTAGTCAATGCTGAACCTTTCCTCTTACCAGAATTTGTCTATGGGCCCTAAAAAAATTAAGCACATCATAATCATCATCCATTAAAGAGAATCATCCTTTTTATATTTCACCCCTGATGCTTCGACTGTCTTCCTCTAAGCCTCAGTGGTGTTAAACAACTCTTACTCTAACCTACCAAACTCTAACAGTGAACCTTTTCTCAGCCTCTTGGTCCATAGTATGACCACAGTCTCAGCAGGTCGTGTCAGGGAGAACATTTACATAGCAAATTGTTCTCATTCCCCATGCGCTCGGAAAAAAAGAGGTTATGAACTAAAGCCTCTAGTCTAATTATTGCCGTTCTGTCCTGAATTCTACAGCTTCACGCTGTGTGCAAATTTCACCCTTCAATTGACTTAATACCCTTGAGTCAATACTCTTACTCTAATTTAATACTAAAAAGAGCTTTTGACTTACGTACTTGTGGCATCCAATATTCTGAATGGCTCCATTTATCGTGTTATAGGGGCTGTTAACTGCAGGGGGCTGTCTAAATGGCACCAGAAAAATGCCTTTAAGCATTTTTTAACCATGCATAAGTATTGTTATTAGTACAGCTGTCATATGGATTTTTTCTGCACCATATATTATGGTTGAAAACTTTTCTGATTGTGATCAATAAAAATGACCTGCTTTCTTGGTTATCTCTGAAGCCTTCCATCTACCTGTATCCGTTTTGGTTGTAATTTTCATTTTCTGCACATTGTGCTTGATGAGGTAAAATAACTTCAACTGTCACAGTCTCTCTGAAAGTGCAGAGCCCTGCAGTGAAGACTCATTCTACATATCACTCTGAACATTATAGGGCTGTAACAAAAGGAAAACAGCTTTGCACACATAGTTTGACAGAGACATAATAATTTTAAAAATAATATAAAGAGGTAGCAGGAAACAGTTAGTTTCTCACTGTTATCTAACTGTTTGAGTAAAACTATAGGCTCAGACCTATTATAACAAGCAAAAGGGAGACTACCACTTTTACTGAGGAATTCAACAGTTGTATGTGATGTGAAATTCATTTATTCCATCAATTCCAATGGGATGTGTTATAAAAAAAACTTTTTTAATCTCGTCAAAATGCAAAAATACACTCTTTTTTTGTGTATGCATTAAATGATTTTATGTGCAACTTATAAGCAGTGGAACAAGCTGCAAACACAACACTGACAAATGTGGCAAATATTTTGCAAGTTGACCCGCAGACACAACTTAAGCAATTTTTTTCTCCACCAACTCCAGAGGGAAATATCTGGCTCTTTGCTGAATGTACCACCAAGTTCTGTTGCTTAACTGTGTCTGACTGCTGTTTGTTGCTGAGCAGGTAGTGCACAGTGAGTCTATCACAGATTGTTTGTTAAAAAACAGCTGCCTGCTGCTACTTTAAACAAAACCGATGACAGTTTTGACATTGAACCAAAACACAAAGTTGTGGGCTGTGAAAACAGAATTTTGAGCTGAATGATGCTAAAAAGCACAGAGCTGAGGGGAAAGGGACAGGCTGAGTCACAATTCTTTGTGGATTCTTCACAGTGATTGGCTTGCTTCACATTACACAGTAGTTTGTACCAAGTTTTTGGATTAAAATTTAAACCACAGAGCAGCTTAAGTTTTATTTGGGCCATTTTGAAATGAATGCTAATTAGCAACAGCTAATGTAATTTGCTGCCTGTGATGACTGTGGCTGTCATTGTGAATAAAGAAAGGAAAATTTTGACCAGCACTGCATATGAAAAAATTATCTAAATTGTTTAGTCAAAAAAAGTAATTCAAGTTTTTAAAATAGGAGAAAAAGACAAAGGCAAATGTACTCAAACTGGTAATGGGCCTAAAATGCAATCTAACCTTTCCATAATTAAGTCTATTAAGACCAAATTCTTTATTTTAATCATAAACAGAACTACAATTTCATTTTTCAGTAGTTTTTTATTCCAGTTCAATTTTTTCTTTAATTCAGTGAAGTTTTTGTTATTTCTCAAAGCCAATTTGCTTATTCAATTTTTTTTAAGTTTATTTTCTGCCAAAGTTTTCTTATTTTGATTTTAGATTTTATTTAAAGATACAAACTGAAACTTTTTTGAAGACAACTGACACAGTCATGTATAAATCCATCTCAATAAGCTTATGCACCAGTGCCTCCTGTTGTTTGTTGTGCTGACAAATTTGACCAAGTCGACAAAAACAAAAATTTGCAAAAACTTAATGTTGTTTTGGTTAGTTTTTAATTTTTACCAACTGTATTTCAATTTCTTACACCTAGTTTCAGTTTAGATTTACTTAACTAAAATGGCAGTATTTTATGTAATGAACATCTCTATTGAATAAACCGTAAGCTATACTAAAAGCAGCCTTCAACCTGTATGAAAACACAGGTCTATTTGCACAGCAGCCTATTCACATGCTAAATTTTTTTCCTACATTTTTTTAACAGACAGGCTATCTTAGTCTTTTTGATGTTGATATTTAATAAAGTTGTGACCAAGCTAAGAAACAGCTGCTGCATTGTTCCATTTTCCTGTTGACTATATGGACTACTGAAATGGCAACTCATCAAATATAAAACCCAAATATTTTGACCGCCCTCTAGTGTCTGGCTGCAGTACAGGTCATAAATCCCACCCCTTCATGCTAGTACGCGGGATATGGAGGGTTGAAAACACATAAGTACAGGTCAAATACATTTTCCACACATATTTTTTCTGTCATTATATGCAGCAAATCTCAAATGAGATTGACCACAAACATTTTCTGTTGAGTTACATGAACTTAGGTTAGAATTCTTTTCCAACTCGATTGCTTTTTCCACCATTTTTTTCTGCTTAAAAAAATGTTTAACCTCTGAGAAGTCCTCTCTCCTACACCTAGCAGTTTTCATCTTAAGCTCTCTTTAGGTAAAGATGCTTTATGAATAGCTTTTAACTTTACCAGGATCTAGGTGTTACTGTGAGGGAAAACTTCTTGGGCATTATCATAAAGTTTCATTGAGTTTGCTGTTACATTCTTTATCACAAGTAACATTCTGTACTAGGTAGCTTGAAAAAACAGCCTCTGGCTCTACAGCTGGAAAAAGCTAAATCAGTGAATGAGTAGAGATGAACAGTCTCCAGAGAGCTTTAAAGCTGGGTTGTAACTCTGTGAGTTTGTGGCTACGAGCAACACCTTTCACATTACACATTGTCATTTAATGAATTGTTAATATAAACATTTTTTACTGTTGCAGTTTGAATATTTCAGCACTCTGACAAGGACAGATGTTGCTTTCTCCATTTGCCTTTTTTCACACTCTACCATATGCCACTGTGAGAAAACTAAAACTTAAGCTCTAAACAGAACAGTGACCTCCTCCTGAATTACGCCACACGGCAGTAGATTCCCTGCTAAATCAGACTTTGTGCCACATGGTATAAAAGCAGAATTTTCCAGTTTTCATGATGCCAGTGGCTTGAAGACTTGTGCTGATTACATTTCTAGCGGTCATTGTTCACAACAGTTCAATTGGTTTACACCTTCAAAGCTGTATTGATCAGTTTGGCTAAGCTACTGATTTTGCCGTCGTGTGGGTTTAAGTAGAATCTTTATGCTGCTGATGATTTAAAGGAACATACTTGAGACGTCTGCATCAACAACATGAACCACAGGCAGAAAGATACAGGAGCAGCTGATTAAAAGGACTGTGAGAATAAGATGCAAAAATAAAAGAAAGAAACCCTTTAGTTACTGATTTATCACATTAAACATAGGACACTAAACATTTAAAGGTGTACGACTAGAAAAGTTGGTGTTACAAATATTAAAGTGTTTTGATATTCAGTATAATGTACTTTTACATGTCAGTATATTCATCAGTACACAACAGAGTCATGTCTTAAACACCATTCTGCTGCCTTGAGATTCTTTTTTCGAAAAAAGAATACAATTTACTTTTTCAGTTTGTTTCATTGTATTTGCTGTAAAGCTACAGTCAGTGAAACACAAAACTTCCTAAAGCTTTATTACAAAATTTAAACTTTAAATAGTATTCCTATAAGAAAACAGAGAAACACTGATCTGCAGAGTGGTGTGAAAATATTGCTGTTCTCAAAAATGAGACTTCTGAAAAATAGTAGAGCTTCAGCAGGGGAAATTTAGGATAAAAGACCTGTCCTCAGTATAAACCTATTCTAAATGATGGTCTCTTTGCACTTATTTTAGATGTATTCTATATCTTAGAGCTTCTGATGTATTCTCATTTGCTTAAGCATCAGAACTGCTGGAAGAAGAGGGTGGAAATACTGGATGTAAAGTAGCTGCAAAAACTATTATCAGTGCAGTGAAAAAAAAAGTGGAGGAGTTTATTTCCACTATATTACCTCTTTACCTTTCCATTTGATTTAAGTGTTGAGAGCACTTACATTGCTCAAACACTTTCAGAGAGTGCTACACTGTAGCACCGAAAGACATTAGTGTAAAAACATATTATTATAATTTGTCCTTTAAAAATGGCACCTCAGGGCCAGCTCTGTAAATAGCTTTACTTTTTAGATACTCTGAGAATAACCTTCAAGTTTTAAGTTATAAGCAAAGTTATTTTATTTTATCCATTATTGATGAAACCAGTGAGAGGGAACTCTTCACATTTAAGGGTTTCATACAGCACAAATTCAATTAAAGAGAGGCAGGAGCCAACTCCAGAAACTGTCTGAGGTAGGCCAGAGATATTAATAACAGGAAAACACAAGTCTGATCAGCTCCATGTTTGTACTTACTGAATGTAACGTCACCACCAAACAAACCTACCAAAACTCGTCCTGAGAATGTTGGTCTTTGGAAGCAACAATTTTCCAGATGATTGGCGTCTGGATGTTCTGCTGTTTGTGGATTAGGCTTCTGAGACGAAAATGGTGATGAATTATTTCAGGGTCTGCTGGAGGGAGCATGGGCAGGAGTTTTAAGGGGACAGGAGGAGGTGTGGTTGTATTTTAAGCAGGTGCTCACATTCGCTGTTATACTCAGAATGCTCTTTGGACAAAAAGATCAGATCACTTATCACATTGAGTAAACACACACATGGAAAGATTTTTGTAGATTTTACTCTACGTACATCTATGTTGCATATGGAAGGAGAAAAAATTGACAGAAAAAAATTGAAGGACTAACTATTTAAATTTTTTAGTCATTCTCTTTGGATAGTTTCTGCTAAACTACTCCTTGATATTACTGACATGATTTTATTTCCATCTGTGGTGATAAAATATACCTTCTTTGCTTGCATCCTTTTACTTATAGAGCCAGATTTGCTGTTGACAGTTTTAGACTGGATGCTTTTTGGAATTTTTTAAACATTTTTCAAGCAGTTCATTTATTTGTCTCATTTTGGTGTGGTCAATCACAGCTTCCTGTCAAACTGGTTGAAAATAGTCCATCTCAAATCACTTATGATGAATAGGCAATATTGTTGTGTGGTAACACAGCTTTGAAACTGAGTCGTATTATGTGTGCATAAGAAAATTTAGCTTTGATGTGGTTCATATCTGTTGCTTTAGAGGATAATTAATGTTTCTTGGTGATAGTCAACATTTCATGTACAAATTGTTACATATATCATTATGGCTGATTTTTATTGTATGTTAAATAGACTTTGTGTTAATTACTCTGTGCTCATGAAGCTTGTTAGCATGCTAGCAAACATGCTTAATGGTGATTTAAGTGAGCCTGGTGTTTAATTTGGTTGTTTTTTTCATTTTAGCATATAGATTTGCATTACATTATTTCCCTGCACTGTGACATTTTTTAGGTGTGTGAAGGGGCACTTAATTTTTCGTATTTGGTGACAAGCATTTAAAGCCTGAATATTATGCTAACTTAAAGCCAAGTTAACATGTTTTAACATATTATGTGCTGTATTTTAATTTCAGTCCTGTTATTACGCGTGTACTGCAGAAAACCATGTAAAAAACTCAATCAACTATAAACAGCTAAATAGCAAACAGAGTGTCCATGTTATTTTTGCTCTTGGAGCAGATATCACACTGGAACCAGTTCTAGAGAATTCACGTACCAACATTGAGTTAACTTGGGCAACGTTTATTTAGACTTGATGTTCTCTGGGTTACATCACTCCTTCAATTTATAAAGTGAGTTTTTAAATGAAAACCAATCCCCCTGGGAACATTAAAACCCTGTCCTTTACCCTAACCCATCCAAGGGCATGTAAGATTGTTAACAGTGTGAGCAATCCTTTTTGTAGGTGGAATAAGGGAGGCTGGGTTCAACAGTCTGTAAATGCTCAAAACCATTTTACACAATCATTGGTTAGATATGCTGAGATGTGAAAGTAGGTGGCTCAGTGGTTAGCTCTGTGCCGTCACAGCTAGAAGGCCCTGTCTTTTTTTCTCTGTGGAGTTGGTATGTTCTCTCCATGCCTGTGTGGGTTTTCTCTGGGTTCTTCAGGTTTCCCCTCTCATCAAAAACATGCATTTATGGGCAAATTCTCTGTTATGTGTCATTTACTAAGGCATTAATAGACCTTGAGTTGGTTCTTGGGGGCCATGTGCCTGTCTCCCACTCCTTTTTGGTGATCGATTAAATACAGAGAACAGATCTCAGTATGTTGTACTAACTGTAATTTGAGAGAACAATCAAAAATTCCTCAGTGATTCCTAATACAACATCAAGAACACCTTATGAGTGGAGACTGTTCAAAAGTATGTGCAGTTGTAGCGTATTCACAGCTCATTCGTGAAAGTATGGAAGCTACTTTTTCACTCCCCCTTCACCTTAATGTGCCATCATTAGAGAAATTATTTGTAAGCTGGATATGATAATAAATTGGCATCATAAAAGCTGTACCTCTACAAAGTAGGCTTACAAGAGCTTGTGAGACAAGTGTGCCACACATTATTGTTCCGATAAAATAAGAACAGCAAAAAGTAATTAGGATTACTATGATAAGCCAATTTGTTCTATGGTTTGAAGACGATATCAGGGCCTGTGATTTGTGCGGTAAGAAAATGATGCCCTGTTGATGTGTAATCAGAGATTAAAGCAACACAGATAAGAGAACATCGCGATGTCAACAACAGCACAGCAACACTTCTATGCCAAGGTAAAAGGCATCTGATTAACAAGTGCAGATATTGTACAGTATTTTTCATTAAGCTCTTATCAAGTGTAAACAAATGGCATCTTTATATCCCCAGCACCTGTAATAACCTTAATCCAGAATTAACTGGAACTTGGGTTACAGCAGTAAAAAAAGAGAGAGAATAAAAGAGAGAGAGAGAGAGAGAGAGAGAGAGGGAGAGAGAGAATTCTGGTGATAGTAAATAGACTTGGCAATCAGAGCAGCCCTAATCTTTCATTGCTTTAGGGTAGAATTGAACTTTCAGTTTACAAAAAGCTAATACATTATGTGGCTCTTTGTGGATATATAAGGACAGAATTAGTGGCCTGGAGAAAATGAAAAATTGCTATTAACTTAGCTGTCTCACTAATGTCACAACTTCAAATGGGAAGGGGGGGTGAAGGAATAACTTGAATCTGCTGTGCAGCTAACTCTATCTGTGAAAGGGATACTTTGTTTCCAAGAGTGAGAGTAAAACAGTGGGCTTACATATTGCTCTTACTATTTGTAAGTCACTTTGTAATGTTCTAGTAAAAAGCTGGGTCTTGCCTGTAAGAGCACAACCTTGCAATCAGTCCACTGTCCTAACAGATGTCCAATAGGTTTGTCCCACTCACAGATGACTCTTTTTGGCTTATTGTCCCTTTGTGTTTTGTTCTGTAAACAAGTCATGCTGCTATTGTTGTTGTTCTTCTCTGGTTGTATTATAATTATTTTTCCGTTGTTCCTGCCATACTTAGCCATACTGGGAGCCAGAACAATCTGTCCAGCTCATGGTTTATTCGCTCTGGCAGATGGGTTTGACCCTCCTTCCTTTCTGCCAGATTTCAATCCAGCCTGGCCAAATCCAGGCAAATCTCAACTGTTTTTCAAACATGGTGCAGGTTTGAGAGTCTAATGACTGATGTAGGTGTATTACAAGTTCAGATTTGAAAAATCACATGTCAGAAATTGGACTGCTCTGATGGTCAGGTTGTATGAATATCTGTCTAGGGCATCTCAACAGGTTTTTACTTATCAAACTCCTCTATGTACATAAGTTTTTTAACAGTAATGGTGACCTTGAGGCCATGTTTCAGAATTATCTTGAGTGGCCATAATCAGCTGTATCAAAGTTGTAACATGGTGCAGCCACGCCCGCTGTAATGTGCTAGAAATGACACACTCATCTTAACATTAAGTTGGTCATAAATGTAAGTTAAAATGGATACTGCACATACTTTGCTGCTGGTGCTTGCATATGTTTGTGTGGTTTCACAAAGTGGCTCTTCTTTGAAATTGTGTTCTTTCAAATGCTAAACAACTGTCCCTTTAAAGGCAAAGTGGGAGAGACCACATATACTCCAAAAGAAGCAAAAATGTGGATACAGAAATATAATTTAATCCACATGTGGAGGTGACACTTGTGTGACTTAGTGATGTAACATGTGGCTGATCTTTGGGCAGTGGTTGTGTACCGTGCTCCCGGCCCATATTCAGAATTTTTAACTGAGTTCTCTGAGTTTTTATCAAGTTTAGTCCTTAAAACAGACAAAGTTATTAT